>OV049863.1:7840000-8007500 GCA_920104075.1 Melanargia galathea
ATGTTCACTTTTACACAGGCTGCAAACAACTTTTCCCAGTTTAAAACATGTAGGTATTATACGTGACTATTTTCTGAATAAAAAGTAACTTGACCTTTTAGTCAGTCGATATTCAGCGCATAGAAGTCCGCATAGTCGCCTACTTGAGTGGTCAGGCGACCATGCGGATCTGCCAAAACGTGTAAAATAAAAGCTGAGGTAGCATGTAAGTAGTACCTACCTAAATGCCTAAATTGCTCCAGAATAATGGAGGCAACGTCAGCTATTAGTGTTATCTTACCAGCTCAAACACCAGTAAATCACGAATCAGTCAAAAAACAAAAACTACGATTAAACATATTAAATCATAAATCTTGACAAATATTGTGTACTTACCTGATCTGGTGGGTCCCAACTTAATAAACTATGTGATTTAGAGAAAATCACACTTTCAGGTACTTAAAATTCAATAAATCACTTGAGATGAATTAGCAATTAGCATCACAGATTAGCATTTAGCAAAATGGCGTCGGGTGGCGTTCATCCCGCCGGAAGTGTTGCCAGTTCAGCTTTTTTGTTTCCCAACCAAAGATGTGAATTATTTTGAAATACATTTATTATTTTAAATGCAAATGCAAAATACTTACCTACCTATTTTTTAATTGCATTTGAAACACTTTTTTTTTTTTAAATGGATTTAGTATTTTATTCGGAGTGTAATTTTATTAGTAGGTATATGTAGACCCGAATCTCATGAAAAATAGGAAAATTAAATTAAACACTAGGTTAACTCGGCTGCCCTAGTGATAAACAAAGTACTAAATTTACCAAAAGTGTGGTTAAAAAAACAAAACCTTTTTATAGACATTTATAAATAAATCCAATAAATTCCCAATCTATTTCAAATCTCCCCGCAGGTTGGGAAACTCCCCACAAAATGGCCACCCTGCGCTTGTCGTGTCAAACAACGTTTCATTTCACGCAAATTTTTATCATATCATATCACATATTATTCATTTCAAAAAATATGTTTTAGGTTTGTTTTATTCCTTCATGATTAAATTATTAAATGAAATCAAGCACTTTTTCCCATATTTATCGATTTTTGTTTATTGGAGATCAATATTAAGACCTAAAGAAAGTCACGGACAAGTCATCACATATTTTTTAGGTAAAAAACTAATAGTGGTTCTGCCCCC
The DNA here is from genome assembly GCA_920104075.1 of Melanargia galathea. Lineage (NCBI taxonomy): Eukaryota > Metazoa > Arthropoda > Insecta > Lepidoptera > Nymphalidae > Melanargia > Melanargia galathea. The sequence continues at coordinate 7,841,179 of OV049863.1, forward strand.
TGGTTGTGTAACTTTTGACGATGAAATGGTATTCATTTGATGGCCTAAGACCATTAAAGTAAAATATACCTTGAATGTATTAATTTAAAGTCACAAATTCAGTACAACTGTGTGCTTAGTCTAAAGCGGAGCACTCGAAAACGAACTCGAAAACTATTGATCGATTTCAGAGTAAAATAGACCTAAAATGTCTTGTATTAAGGTTTGAGTTCGCCAATACATTCAGCATTGTTCGAATGCTGAATGTATTGGGGCATTTCTCAAAAAAATTGTACCGTTAGGCACATGTAAATAAGTCGTTACGCACATGTTCGTTAAGCACATGTACAAAATGTTGATATTAAGGTATGTTCAGAATAAAACAATAAATTGAGTTTTCAATGGTATTTATTTAAAGAACTTTATTTTAAATTAAGAAAATAAACGAAGGCCATACGCATAATGTACTTAGAATACGTAAAGTACAAGCTTATTAAAGGGTATTTAAAATTATTAAAATGTTGTTATTCAATCATTTTAACCTAAAATGTAACTTATTATGTAAGAACAAATTTTTTATAAACAAAATAATTATATCGGTCAAAAACCTATAAGGTACTTCCGGTTGACCTAAATTTGTCAATTTTGGTCAAAAGCAAGGTCTTACAGATCAAGTAAATGAAAAATTCCGAAAAATAAAAAAAAAAGTTGAAAATTAAGGTAAATTTTGGTACTTAAAAGGTTTCGTGAAAATCTAAATTTGCCCATATCTTTTACTCAGGACCTTAATTTTTATACTCCTGATAGGGACCATAGACCTTAGTATCTGGTATAAATTTCGACTTGTTAGGTCCAACCGTTCTTGAGAAAATCGGTGGTGACCCATGGATGGACAGACGGCAGCCCCCCCCCCCCCCCGCCATATAGGGGTTTTGGATATGTTATAGAGGAAGGCCACTTCTGGCTTTTTTTTTTGATTAATATTTTTATTTTTCGTAAATTGACTGGGCTAGTATTCGTATTTTTGATTTTAAAGAAACCACGCGCGTCCGGCAAAAAAAAATTGTTTCGGGAGTATCAGAAGATCCACCAGAACACTCTTACATACTCATATTTTCTCCATGAAGGCGGCACGTTTCAAAAGCCAACCCATTAATTCTATAAAATATCGCATAAGTAAAAATAAAATAAAACCTACATGTGCATAACAACATGTGCATAACGACATTTGAAAACATCTATATGAAATCGCCTTTAGTTGGTCCGTTACGCACATGTTTGTTGCGCACATGTAAATACCCAATAAAATCTTTCTTGTAACCGTAACTAATAACTAGAGCTCAATGGTTTTGAACTTATTTAGAAAATATTTATGACCACTTTCGAAAATATTAGCTAAATAACTCAAAACATACTTACTTTCACAGTTATTTTCGCGTTAAGCACATGTAATTATTTAAAATTTCTTGAGCGTGTCTCACTCATCAACATATTTTGACAACAATATCAAAATGGCAAACTTCAGATGTCATTCGTCACGCAAACCAATGTTGTGATTACACAAAAATCATTGCTTTTGGTAGATTATTTTGATACTTGAGGTTTTAACGGCAAATATATTTTTGTGTTACGCACATGTTAAAATCGATGGACAAATATAAATTTTATTTAAAAGATAATGAATAAACGATAAGTACTTAATGCATATATTATCATGTAGGTTTATCTATTCTTTCACCAACTGTGCTAAAAAATTAAATTCCAATAAACATATTTTGTATTATTTTTGACTTTTTGTGAAAAAGGTCGTTCGATGGACACTGCGTTTTTGTATGAAAAGTGAAATCGCAACTTTTTCTTAATTTTTCAAAAGTAGTGTTACATCTATTTTATACATCTTTCTTCGTAAATTTTACGCTATTTCAACACAATAATATACAAGGTTTCTTTTTACTCTTACTTTTTAATCCAATTGTGATCTTAAATTAGTAAAAATTTATTTCAAACATAATGGACACGAATTTGTGTAAAAGGTACAATTTTTTTGAGAAATGCCCATTGGCGAACTCAAACCTTAATACAAGACATTTTAGGTCTATTTTACTCTGAAATAGATCAATAGTTTTCGAGTTCGTTTTCGAGTGCTCCGCTTTAGACTAAGCACACTGATTTCAACATGGAGCGTTATGGATCGTATCGTACATACCTAAACGTATAAGAATGGATAGACGAAATTGAGCTCTATTTCAATGATGTTATGGTTTATTTTACTTTGATGCCTTAGGCCATCAAATGAATACCATTTCATCGTCAAAAGTTACACAATCAGGGGGCAGGTTATAGTAGGCTCCTATTGCGAATCCTTAATCCTGAGTCCTGACACTGTAGAATAATTACTTAATGCCCACCTAAGTTATGAAGATTCAGGAAGTGTTCATAGTGAATTAATATTTTAGGTACCAAGCAACAACTTTATGATTAGACTCCAAGTCTTATCCCAGGTAATGCAGGGTACTGTAGCACCCCTTATTAGCAATTTCTGTCGGGGTTTTATGCCAACGGTAGTCATCGGTTGGTAGCATTTAGGAAGATGGTGGTTGAGATGCCAACTAAGTCCCTCTGTAAGGCCAATTACATGAAATGTTATGTTACGTCATGCAGTCTTGCTTACAATCTTTTAACATTGGGCCAACGATGATGATGTTGATGCTGCAAAATACTGAGCTCCTAAGCCGTAGAGATTCTGACATCTGCAGCATTATTGTGATCGGAATTAACTCAGATACGTTTTTAACCGACTTCAAAAGAGGTTAAGTATCAATTCGACTGTTTATGTAGGTATGTAATATTATTGGAACTGCAAGATATTCACATTTAAAGGTCCGTCCAAACTTGTAACATTTCATCGAACCGAACTGCGTAACCGTGTCAACACCGCGTAGTAGTTACGATAGTGTGGACTCAAACTTCTTATTTTTGCGATGTCTATGTGCTCCCGTGGTCAGATTTTTAAAAGCTTATATTTCCGAAACTATAGGGTACAGCCCCATGTTGTTGGTACTCAAACTTCTTATTTTCGCGATGTCTATATGCTTCCGTGGTCAGATTTTTAAAAGCATATATTTCCGAAACTATAGGGTACAGCCCCATGTTGTTGGTACTCAAACTTATTATTTTCGCGATGTCTATATGCTACCGTGGTAAAATTTTTAAAAGCTTATATCTCCGAAACTATAGGGTACAGCCCCATGTTGTTGGTACTCAAACTTCTTATTTTCGCGATGTCTATAAATGGTAACGTGGTCAGATTTTTAAAAGCTTTTATCTTCGAAACTATAAGGTGCAGCCCCATGTTGTTGGTACTCAAACTTCTTCTTTTTGCGATGTCTATGTGCTCCCGTGGTCAGATTTTTAAAAGCTTATATTTCCGAAACTATAGGGTACAGCCCCATGTTGTTGGTACTCAAACTTCTTATTTTCGCGATGTCTATATGCTTCCGTGGTCAGATTTTTAAAAGCATATATTTCCGAAACTATAGGGTACAGCCCCATGTTGTTGGTACTCAAACTTATTATTTTCGCGATGTCTATATGCTCCTGTGGTAAAATTTTTAAAAGCTTATATCTCCGAAACTATAGGGTACAGCCCCATGTTGTTGGTACTCAAACTTCTTATTTTCGCGATGTCTATATGCTCCCGTGGTCAAATTTTTAAAAGCTTATATCTCCGAAACCATAAGGTGCAGCCCCATGTTGTTGGTACTCAAACTTCTTATTTTCGCGATGTCTATATTCTAACGTGGTCAGATTTTTAAAAGCTTATATCTCCGAAACTATAAGGTGCAGCCCCATGTTGTTGGTACTCAAACTTCTTATTTTTGCGATGTCTATGTGCTCCCGTGGTCAGATTTTTAAAAGCTTATATTTCCGAAACTATAGGGTACAGCCCCATGTTGTTGGTACTCAAACTTCTTATTTTCGCGATGTCTAAGTGCTCACGTGGTCAGATTTTTAAAAGCTTATATTTCCGAAACTATAGGGTACAGCCCCATGTTGCTGGTACTCAAACTTCTTATTTACGCGATGTCTATATGCTTCCGTGGTCATATTGTTAAAAGCTTATATCTCCGAAGCTATAAGGTGCAGCCCCATGTTGTTGGTACTCAAACTTCTTATTTTTGCGATGTCAATGTGCTCCCGTTGTCAGATTTTTAAAAGCTTATATCTCCGAAACTATAAGGTGCAGCCCCATGTTGTTGGTACTCAAACTTCTTATTTTCACAATGTCTATGTGCTCACGTTACACATTTTGCATATATTACAACGCTGTAGTCTGTAGTTAGGCCAACATAGCACCCACAGTATTATTATACCTTGCTATTCAACCAACTATAGCGAAGGTTGGCCCAACGTTTACACATGTTGCATATATTACAAAGCTGTAGTCTGTAGTTAGGCCAACGTAGCACCAAAAAAAGGATTATACCTTGTTGTTCAACCAACTATAGCGAAGGTTGACCGAACGTTACACATTTTGCATATATTACAACGCTGTAGTCTGTAGTTAGGCCAACGTTGCACCAAAAGAAGGATTATACCTTGTTGTTCAACCAACTATAGCGAAGGTTGGCCGAACGTTACACATTTTGCATATATTACAACGCTGTAGTCTGTAGTTAGGCCAACGTTGCACCAACAGTATGATTATACCTTGTTGTTCAACCAACTATAGCGAACGTTGGCCCAACGTTACATATTTTGCATATATTACAACGCTGTAGTCTGTAGTTAGGCCAACGTTGCACCAACAGTATGATTATACCTTGTTGTTCAACCAACTATAGCGAACGTTGGCCCAACGTTACATATTTTGCATATATTACAACGCTGTAGTCTGTAGTTAGGCCAACGTTGGACCAACAGTATGATTATACCTTGTTGTTCAACCAACTATAGCGAACGTTGGCCCAACGTTACATATTTTGCATATATTACAACGCTGTAGTCTGTAGTTAGGCCAACGTTTCACCAACAGTATGATTATACCTTGTTGTTCAACCAACTATATCGAACGTTGGCCCAACGTTACATATTTTGCATATATTACAACGCTGTAGTCTGTAGTTAGGCCAACGTTGGACCAACAGTATGATTATACCTTGTTGTTCAACCAACTATAGCGAACGTTGCCCCAACGTTACATATTTTGCATATATTACAACGCTGTAGTCTGTAGTTAGGCCAACGTTGGACCAACAATATTATTATACCTTGTTGTTCAACCAACTATAGCGAACATTGGCCCAACGTTAAATATTTTGCTATTATTACAACGCTGTAGTCTGTAGTTAGGCCAACGTTGCACCAACAGTATGATTATACCTTGTTGTTCAACCAACTATATCGAACGTTGGCCCAACGTTACATATTTTGCATATATTACAACGCTGTAGTCTGTAGTTAGGCCAACGTTGGACCAACAATATTATTATACCTTGTTGTTCAACCAACTATAGCGAACATTGGCCCAACGTTAAATATTTTGCTATTATTACAACGCTGTAGTCTGTAGTTCGGCCAACGTTGCACCAACAGTATGATTATACCTTGTTGTTCAACCAACTATAGCGAAGGTTGCCCCAACGTTACATATTTTACATATATTACAACGCTGTAGTCTGTAGTTAGGCCAACGTTGGACCAACAATATTATTATACCTTGTTGTTCAACCATCTATAGCGAACATTGGCCCAACGTTACATATTTTGCATATATTACAACGCTGTAGTCTGTAGTTAGGCCAACGTTGCACCAACAGTATGATTATACCTTGTTGTTCAACCAACTATAGCGAACGTTGGCCCAACTTTACATATTTTGCATATATTACAACGCTGTAGTCTGTAGTTAGGCCAACGTTGGACCAACAGTATGATTATACCTTGTTGTTCAACCAACTATAGCGAACGTTGGCCCAACGTTACATAATTTGCATATATTACAACGCTGTAGTCTGTAGTTAGGCCAACGTTGGACCAACAGTATGATTATACCTTGTTGTCCAACCAACTATAGCGAAGGTTGCCCCAACGTTACATATTTTGCATATATTACAACGCTGTAGTCTGTAGTTAGGCCAACGTTGGACCAACAATATTATTATACCTTGTTGTTCAACCAACTATAGCGAACATTGGCCCAACGTTAAATATTTTGCTATTATTACAACGCTGTAGTCTGTAGTTAGGCCAACGTTGCACCAACAGTATGATTATACCTTGTTGTTCAACCAACTATATCGAACGTTGGCCCAACGTTACATATTTTGCTATTATTACAACGCTGTAGTCTGTAGTTAGGCCAACGTTGCACCAACAGTATGATTATACCTTGTTGATCAACCAACTATAGCGAACGTTGGCCCAACGTTACATATTTTGCATATATTACAACGCTGTAGTCTGTAGTTAGGCCAACGTTGGACCAACAGTATGATTATACCTTGTTGTTCAACCAACTATAGCGAACGTTGGCCCAACGTTACATATTTTGCATATATTACAACGCTGTAGTCTGTAGTTAGGCCAACGTTGCACCAACAGTATGATTATACATTGTTGTTCAACCAACTATAGCGAAGGTTGGCCCAACGTTACATAATTTGCATATATTACAACGCTGTAGTCTGTAGTTAGGCCAACGTTGGACCAACAGTATGATTATACCTTGTTGTCCAACCAACTATAGCGAACGTTGGCCCAACGTTACATAATTTGCATATATTACAACGCTGTAGTCTGTAGTTAGGCCAACGTTGGACCAACAGTATGATTATACCTTGTTGTCCAACCAACTATAGCGAACGTTGGCCCAATGTTACATATTTTGCATATATTACAACGCTGTAGTCTGTAGTTAGGCCAACGTTGGACCAACAGTATGATTATACCTTGTTGTTTAACCAACTATAGCGAACGTTGGCCCAACGTTACTAGATTGTTGGCAATACTGCATGACGTAACGTAACATTTCATGCAGTTGGCCTTACAGAGGGACTTAGTTGGCATCTCAACCACCATCTCCCAACATGTTACCAACCGTTGGCTACCGTTGGCAACAAATCCCCAACGAAAATTGCTACTAGGGAGATAGACAGACAGACAGACAGACAGACAAAAATGAAAAAAATTACAATTTTGGCTTCAGTATCGATTATATGGTGCCCTCCAATAAAATTTTTCAAAATATCTTCAATGTACAGAATTGGATCTGTTACAGTTTTATTATATTATAGAAGATAGATACTTTGTTTTAGTATGTATCACTAGATGATGCCCACGGCTTCGCCCGTGTGTATTTAGCAGCCCCGGATCTTCAATTTTTTCGAGGGGGGGCAAAAACTGAAAAATGCCGCCCCCACCAATATTTTTGGTATACACCAGTATAAACTACGCATTTTTTTAAATATTTTCTATAGTTACATTTTGAAAGTAGACTAAAATTGTTTTTTTTTTTTTCTAAAAAAGTGAAATTTTAAGATTGCACAATTTTCGACCGCGATGTTGGGGATATTACTCATTTTACGGGTAGAATTATAGGCAAAAATGGTGTACCAAATCTATTTAGCATTATTTTAAGGACAAAACGATGTCTCTAGGTCTTAGTTTAAAGTTTGAGGAGGGAAAAGTATACTTTTTTACATTACATTAATTTCTGGGGCGGGGGGGGGGGGGGGGGAGGGCAAGTGCTCGTCTTAACGTCTATACACGTCAATGTATTTTTGGAAAAAATATAGGCTACACAGAGAAAGAGCAGTTTTAGACCGGTTATGACTTATATTGCTCGGCACTCATAAATCATAATGTCCTTATAATGCATCATAAATCTTAAATTATATCAATAATATCTAATAATAATAAATATTTTTTTTTTATAAATAAATACCATTATAAATACTTAATAGTAGTTTAAACATACATATATTTCGTGGATGTATATGGTTTTTTCTTTCAAACTTATCTTCAAAACAAACTAAAGTGAAAAATGCAGTTTTCTTATTTTTTGAATTTTCAGGATTTGTAAATAAACTAAGTATGGCCTAAAAATGTTTAAATTAAATTTAATTAAGTATAATTACTACAACATCTTTTCATATACTTAACTTTACCTGTAAAATGAGTATTTTCCCCGATATCGGAGTTTAAAATTGACCAAATCTTAAAATGTCACTTTTTTGGAAATAATTGTCAAGTTTTGAAGGGCTGTATCTCAGTAAATATTGAATTTTCAGAGCTGGTTCTAGTCTTAAATTGTAGCAATTTTAGTTTACTTTAAAAAAGTATTGAAACATTTTTTAAAACGCATAGTTTAGGACTTATATTGAAAAATCCAAAAAAAGTGCAAAAATTTCGAACAGGTCTTTCGAAGCTGCAAAATTAGATCAATACTACTGGTAACTAACATCATATTAAAAAATCTGAACTTGCCGCTTGATTGCGATTTTAATGTAAGATTTGACTGGCGCAGTAGATTCGGCGTGATTCGTGGCCAAGATTATAGACAGACAGACAAAAATTAAAAATCACAGTTTTAGGTTCAGTATCGATTATACAGTGCCATCCAAAAGAATTTTCAAAATATTTTCAATGTAATACAAAATTGGACCTGTAACAGTTTGAAATATGTACGAGGGGTGTTCAGAAAATAACGGGAATCTTTAAATTTCGCGGGTTTGGAGAATCCGATTGTCAATTTTTTTTTAATTATTATGTTGGTATACATGCCCCTGAAGTATGAAAATATTTTCAGTCGTATACATTATTTACTTTGTCTTTGGCAGCCGCTAAGGTTAGACGTGTTTTATGAGCTCGGCGATTTTCGTTTATTAAAAGAAATGGATCAAAAATTATTTGTATCAAATTTTGCATAAAAAATTAAATGTAGTGTAACAAAATGTGTGCAATTTTAATAAAGGCCTATGATGAGTCTGCTATGAATAAATCAAGAATTTACGAGTTTACGTAAAGATGTTGAAGATGATGAACACCCTGGACGCCCCAGCACATCAACAACCGATGAAAACCTGATGAAAACGTAGAAAAAGTTAAAGAGATGGTCATGAATTCTTGCCACAAGGTCCAACGGTCAATAAGGAGTACTACCTACAAGCTCAACGCCGTTTGCGTGAAGTAATCCAAAAGAAACACCCGGATTTGAGGAAAGACATTTCATGGCATTTGCACCACGATAATGCACCTGCACACATTTCATTGCTTGTTCGCAAAGGAGAATGATCACCCCTGACCCAAACATTTACACAAAATGTAATTTATTAAAAATTATCTTACGAATATATGACAATTTGAAAATTAATAATTATTAATGCTACACTTCACGATAAAAAAATGTAATAAAAAAGGAATTAAACCGTCTTTTCAACTTCCCGTTTAAGTCTGACGGCCATTTGCATTACATTCTACGCATAGGTACATGCCCAAATAAAAAGAGGTTTGTTATTTTTAAAAAAATAATTTCATTTAAAATAGAACGGATATTAATTATTTAAATACATTATTTTATTTGTTATTTGTTGTAAATCGTACAATATATGCTTTAAGTAAATAAGTAATAATTAATATATTTTTTTTTATAATATTGTTTTAACTTCGTTGCGTTTTGTGCAATGGAATATAATATAACTACAACCTTTTTGATTTTGTGTAACGAAACTTATTTCAAGATGTCAATGTGACATGTCATTGTTTTAGTTATGTGTGACGCTAGTGACGTCTACTCTGTTTACATTTTGAATGTTTATTGTAGCACAGCGGAGACCAATATTAATTTGGTTTTAAATTGTTTTTGTATTGGATATCGTTGGACAGGTATGTTAAGTATAGTGCGCGCCAAACAAATAGTTCAAATCGGCAGGAAAGATACACGGCTTTCCTTACTACTTTAACAATTATAAACTACACATAACCTAGAATCATTTTCAAACTAAAACTTAGATTTATTTAAAACTACAAGTCCTAGAGGTATTAAAATGGTGTGTTTGGTTATCAGGAATAAACCTGCAATAAATGCTGCATACAACACGCTTGTAAACGACTGGGTTACATGCCCATAGATTTTTGGGCATTCTCCTTTTTGACCAAAACCAATACTGTACGAAGCCCCAGCCTCCATATTCGCCAGACATGGTTCCGTGTGACCTTTTCCTATTTTCAAAAATAAAGAGAACCTTAAAGGATCGTCGTTTTACAGGCATAGAGGACATTAAAAGCGCATCGCTGAAAGAACTAAAGGCTATCCCAAAGATCGAGTTTGAGAAGTGTTTCGAGGATTGGAAGCAGCGCTGGCACAAGTGCATAATATCTAATGGGGACTATTTTGAAGGCGACAATATTAATATAGACGAATAAATAAATATTTTTTTCAAAAAATGAAAATTCCCGTTATTTTCTGAACACGTTATGTACCAATACAGTGGCGGATTTCTAATCTGCCACTGTATTGCTGTCGACATCTATGTCGACAGCGCTCTAGGCAGCACCTTATCGGCGCCCCTGATTGACAGAACTAACGGCTAGTTCTGATTTTTTTATATGTTGTTAGGACCAATAAAAGTCGTGTAGATATAGGTAGGCACTAATCCAAGTTTGCAGCTTCGAAAGACCTGTGCTAACTTTGCTTACTTAATTTTGGCGCCCCTTGTAATCTCGCGCCCCTAGGCACGTGCCTAGTTTGCCTTATGGATAATCCGCCATAATTGACCTATAGATTATTTTACTATTATACTGCGCGTTCAATCATATTTTTTTCGCAAACTTTCGATAATGCTGTAGGTACTCAGCATTTTGAATTTGGCGCCCTCTGATTCTGCCGCCCGGGGCACGGGCCCCCCCCTGCCCCCCCCTAGATCCGGGCCTGGTATTTAGGTTTGTAAAATCTCGTGGGAACTTTGATTTTCGAGAACAAAAAGTAGCCTATCTGTCTGTAGTAAGTAGTAACCCGTTCACAAAACGGAAAAATTCCGTGGGATCCCCACGATTTCGGAATGCAATTCCTTACAGCATCAGGGTTGAGGAGTTGGACATGTACCTACTCAAGGTCATTCAACCATAAAGTCTTTAATTGGTATCCCCAATATCAATTTAAATAACCGACAGTGCCTAAATCCCATTAGTTTTGGGGATCAGATCCCATACAGCATCAGGATTGAGGAGTTGGAATCCAAATTTTTTGTAGGACAGTGTCGCAATGTTTCTCTATCGATTAAAAAAAAATTACGCAAATCGGTTCAGAAATCTCGGAGATATCGGTGTACATAGGTAGAAAAACACAACTCCTCCTTTATTGAAAGTCGGTTAAAAAAGTAGCCTATGTTACTCCCTGGTTAATTCTCTACTTGTATGTGAAAGTCCCGTCTAAATCGGTTCAGCCGTTCCAAAGATTAGCCCGTTCAAACAGACAGACAGACAGACAGACAGACAGACAGACAGACAGACAGACAGACAAAAATTTTAAAAACGTGTGATTCGGTTATAGTATCGTTCAAATAACCATATGAGCTTAATATGAGGTAGTTATTTCGATATTACAGACAGACACTTCAATTTTATTTATTAGTATAGATGAAGTCTCAGCATATCATATCAAAATTGTAGAGTTTTTTACCCGACTACGGCAAAGCCAAAAGGAAGGATTATGATTTTAGCAGTCTATGTATGTAGGTATGTATGTATGTATGTATGTATGTATGTATGTATGTATGTATGTATGTATGTATGTATGTATGTATGTATGTATGTATGTATGTATGTATGTATGTATGTATGTATGTATGTATGTATGTATGTATGTATGTATGTATGTATGTATGTATGTATGTATGTATGTATGTATGTATGTATGTATGTATGTATGTATGTATGTATGTATGTATGTATGTATGTATGTATATATGTATGTATGTATGTATGTATGTATGTATGTATGTATGTATGTACATATGTATGTATGTATGTATGTATGTATGTATGTATGTATGTATGTGGCCGATTTTCGTATGAGATTCTGTGTGTACTGTGTACCACTCTAGCGCCTAAACTACTGGACCGATTTTGATGAATGAGGTGTCTATTGATTCGTTGTTATATTCCGGGTGACATAGGCTACATTTTATTTACGAAAAAAATCGAGAAGCGACCTTCGTGAATCGTGCGGTTTTCTAGATTATGAAATTATAGTTTCGGATAGACATAACAGATGGCGCCACTAGCTGCTTGCCCCACGCTTTCGCATTAAATTATTATTTTATATTAAATTAAATTATTAAGCGTAGTCGGGTTTTAGTTTACGAAGCGGGCTAACTTGGAAAAGGTACGCAAACGCCTGATCGGTTTCTACACGGCATCGTACCGGCACGCTAAATCATTTGGCGGCACGGCTTCGCCGGTAGAGTGGTAACCAGCCACGGCTGAAGAGACCAGCAGACACCAGACCAGACCAGACTAGAGACAATTTAGAAATTAAAAAATCCCAAAATTGCCCCTGCCGGGAATCGAACCCGGGACCTCCCACTTAAACAACACAGCGCTCACCACTGCGCCCGCCAGGGTGGTCGGCAATCTGTGGGGCTATTCTCTAACTTATTTACCAACTGAAAATTATAGCCACCGAATAAGTTTGATATCCTACATTGCTGCTTTACTGTGTGAAATATAAACAGTGATTTCATTTCACACATTAAACCAGCAATGTGTATCGAACTAATTCGTTGGCAACCATTTTCTGTTGGTAACTAAGTTAGAGAATAGTCCCACTGGAAAAGTTTACTAGTTGCCATCTCAAATTGTCCCAATCATTTTCCAATTCCATCATCACGTTCATTACAGAGTGTGATACTTCCTCTTCCGAAGTGTCCATACACAGATAAAGGTTATCTGTGTGTCCCTAGTTCTGAATATATGCATTGCATCATTCAACCATTCAAGGGCGTCGCCAGCCGCTGGCCAAGGGGGGGGCAAGCTGGTGATATTATAGTATGCAAAAAGAGTAAATAGGCCAATCATATTTTTCAAGTGCTGCAAAGTTAGCACATGTCTTCCGAAACTGCAAAATTGGAGACTACTGGTAGTGGTCCTAACAACATATTAAAAAAATCAAAATTTTCTTTTCAAACTATAGCATATTTATATTTTCTCAAATCTCTAGGGGGGGGCAGCTGCCCCCCCCTACCCCTACCTGGCGACGCCCTTGCAACCATTTCTCCACAAGACCACTCGCAAGGCTTAGGTACTAGAAGCTATTGAAAAGTTCTAGTATCTACCTTCTGGTGACATCTTCAGATCAACACGATAAAATCGAATTATTGTATTGTCATTGACAATGCGGAATTATTGTTATTTTTAATGTATTATTTGTCTTGGAAATTTTATGGATTTTCTTCTGTCGATTAAAAAAATTCACGCAAATCGGTTCAAAAATCTCGGAGTAATCGGTGTAAAAATATGCGCCGAATTGAGAACCTTCTCTTTTTTGAAAGTCGGTTAAAAATACATACATTCTCATTTTTGTACTTTAGTGATTTCTTTTAATCTGTGGTTCTGCGAGCTGTTTTTTATTAGCTGTTAAATTGTCAGTGTCATTAAGGTGTCATCTGTCAATCAATTCAATGATCAATCAACATGAACCTATAGAACATCTATAGAAGAGGACTTGGCATAATGTCCTATAGAAAATAGTGGATCGGAAAATAGCTTAAGCTTATCAAAATTTTCATAAGTGTGTAAGAGACAACACTACATTTTTAAACATAACAATAAAACAGATCGTGGCAGAAATTTTATTGCAACTTCCCTTAAGATGGCCTCCCTAAAATGTATACATGAACACTCACACACGCACAACTTGAGACATCACAATGAACACGCGCCATTTTATCACACGAGTAGATATTATACAGAGAGAAAGCTACCTACAAGCGGCCCGCTGTCGGTACACTCACACATAGCGCCGCTCACGCACACACGAGCTCTCACCAACGGTTCACGTACGCTCCGCTGGTAGGACAGTTGGTAAACAAACGACAGGGCTGTGGGTCGTGCGCACTTTTCCAATCTCTTTTTTTGTGTACCCTAGAGATCAAGTGAAGTAAGTGTACCTACCTTTACATATCCATACAATAAAATTAATGAAATGAAATTAATTGAAATGACATGAATTTATTTATTGTAGGATAGTATGTGCCACTTATGATACTATGTCAAGACTCTACTACTGGTTCGGAAAGCAGATTCTACTGAATAGAATTGAGTAATAACATTGCCAGGTACAACCCGTTTACTATAAGATTGGACCTGGCGTCGATGACGTCACTGCGACGCATGGGTACGGTGTGCAAAAAAGCATCATTAAGAATATTTAGGTATTGTATGAAACTTAAATGTTTGTGAAAAACTCTGGGTATGCTGTGTTAGAATTGTCTTGCGAGCGAGCGAGTCAAAGCAACTTGTCAGCGAGGTCCTATCTTTTAGTAAACGGGTTGTAAGTTAAAATGTGTTATAGATCCTCTATGCAACGAGCCATCGCGATGGGCCTATCTAAGGTACCTATCTAAATAAATAATTAAATAAATAAATAATTAAATAAATACTCACACATACACATACGGCCGTCTATTCCTAAAGTAGGCAACTTCATGCCTGTGTTATAGGTAATAGCCAACTGATAGACATATTTACATATAAATACATATATATATTTTATATAAAGGTATATATACATACATATTATAAATACACCCAGACTCGGGGCGGGAATCGAACCCGCGACCCCGGAGTGGAAGGCAGGGTCACTGCCAACCGCGCTAACGGGTCATTCTAAGTAACTAGGTACTTAATTCATTCAATTTACTAAAGTAAGTAAGTATCTAGATTCTAGGTACTGTCACTTGAGATATCTACGCACGTGCTATCACACTTATTTTTAGTAAGTATCTGTTCATAAAAATGTCTACGGTTTTATAATCTACTACCTACCTAAGTAACTAGGTATTTAATTCATTTATTTTACTAAAGTAAGTATCTAAGTACTATCACTAGGGACATCTACGCATGTGCTATTACACTGACTTTTAGTAGGTACCTACTACCTACCTAAGTAACTAGGTACTTAATTCATTCATTTTACTAAAGTATCTAGTTCTGTCACTAGGGATATCTATGCATGTGCTATCACACTTAGTTTTAGTAAGTACCTACTACATACCTAAGTAACTAGGTACTTAATTTACAAAAGTAAGTAAGTATGTAGGTACTATCGCTAGGGATATCTACGCATGTGCTATTACATAATATACTTTTAGTAGGTACCTACTAAAAGTACTAAAAGTACCTACCTAAGTAACTATATAACTTATATATAGTATAGTAATATAATATAAAAACATATTTTTCCAATCATTATTACATATCTTGCTATATTATGTATACTAGTATATAATATTTTTATTTTTACCCATAATTTTTCACATGCAACAGGTGACAACCCTATCAGAATAGGTATAAATTTTGGACGTTCTTAGGTAGCTTTTCCTCTGTATAATATCTACTCGTGTGATTTTATGTTACAGGATTGTGCGTGTGTGAGTGTATTTTTGGCACGTTTTTAAGGTAGGTATGCCTACTCTACTTATTATTATTATCTCTATGTCAATCAATTTGCATTGCTTATTATTATTATCTCTATGATTGCAATCGTTAGAGAGTATTTTTGTTCTGTGATTGCAATCATTGCAATGGACTTGAAGATTATTTCTATGGGGGATAAAGTGGACAATTATTAATAAATCTGTGTAAAATAGTTATCAATTTATTATTTTTCTTGATTTCTAAAAGTCGCTAAAAGTGCGTAGTTAGATTCTTATTTAGTTAATTTATTTTAATTTGCTAATTATTATAAAAAGCGAAAAACTTGAAACAGTTATGCCTGTCATTGACTGATAGTTCATAATTCAGTTTACCTTACTATTAAATTACATATCAAATAACTCTGCCGCTGGTATGCGATATTGCAAATTTCAATGAATCAAGATTCCGTTGATGGGGTAAGTTTTCCTATACTTAAATCTTTTAAGCAAATCCCGGATATAACGCATACAACACTGCTTTTCATACCGCGCAAAACATAGGAAAATAGGAAAGGTGATCTATAAATTTTTTAAGTATGAGCCAGTTTTATAATAAGGCCGAGTTTAAATATCAAGGGGTAAATACACTCGGTGGTTCGTAAGTACTCGTAAAAGTTTATTTGACTATGAAACTTTTCTATTGATATAAATTCCTTCTTTTCTTATTCCTTCACATTTTACTTTACATACATACAATGAATAAGGCTCTTATTCTTTGTATGTATGTTGATGTATGTATGATGTATGATTCACCACATTCTGATAAGTGTCAGATAGCCTAAATGTAAGTATTGTCACTTTCTTACTTTAAGTATATATATGACAAGTGACAAAGACAAAAGTTGTGTATAAGCTATCCAACACTACCAGAAGGTGGTGAAACAGGCCCTTAGATTAGTATGTTAATGAAACTGCAAAGCTTTGGCAAATTAAGCAAGAAAATGGAGATCTATTTAAGTGTGTTAGCTTCTATAGCACACTAGTTCTCTATAACTATTGCTTGCTTAGCAGTTGCAGTCAACTTCACCTATAGTCTGATTTTTAATTCAGTGGAATTCTCTGGAATTCTTCTCCAGAGTCTTTTTAACATCAAAATCGGTCCAGCTGTTCACGCATGATGTAGTGACCAAGGAAAATAGACATTCATTTTTATTTATATAGATTTATATCTTTTAGATTGGGGGGGCACATATAAAACCATCAGCGAGGAAAAGCATACACAGCCATTGCAGTAGGTGCAGCACACCCTGTCACAGAGCCATGGGCAGGTATGGAGTCAGTGCAGCACAAAGCAGAAGTGGACTGAGTGCACCCTCGGACAACCAGGGCCAAGGGCAAGATGAAGTGGACAATGTAATGAGGTAAACATAATGTATGGTGCTATTTGTTTGTTTAAACGCGACTCCCCTCCCTATGTTACCAACGCCTGCTCTCCTATTTCGGACACATCATGCAACGGGGAGACGGGAGTTTGGAAAAACTTATTGTGACTGGCAACACCGAAGGGAAAAGATCCAGAGGCCGCTCGCCAACCAGATGGGCAGATCAGCTGAGGGAGTCCAAATGCAAATTTTACACAATTGCGAAACTAGCCTCCGATAGAAGCCGGTGGAAACAATTAATCCGCACGAGGCTACAAATTCACCAGGACTGCGATCTTCAGTAATGAAGGAGCGACTAGAGAGAGATTTGTTTGTTAACATTGCACTTTTGATTGGTTTATTGAGTGCAGAATAATTTCTGTAGTGTTCCTGAATGATGCTGCTTGGTAGATCAATAGACCTTTGCCCCCCGCTATACCTATATATTTTTTTGCACGAATGTGTAGGTACAATGTGCCAACTTACCCCCAGTACGTCATTTCATGCTCAAGAAGTTTGCCGGCGATTGTATTTACCTTACAGAAATTGCAGTCAATATTTATATTTGTCATCATCTCAACCAATAGACATCTGCTGCTAGTCATATAATATGTCACATAGATCTCTTGCAAGGATTGCCACAGAACATGATCTTGTGCCATTTGTGTCCAGTGGCTGCCAGAAGCTATTTGCTTCAGAATTTCCATTCACCTAGTTAGGGTTCTTCTTAATGCTGTATTTCCCAATGTGAGTTGGCTATTCAAGCACCTTGGGACCCTATTTATCATTTCTTCTGTTTATTTTTTTACATCAAAAGCGATAGGACCAATCAATATTTAAACGGCTGTGTTTTTATACTTGTTTTATATTGCTATACTTGCATTAATTTATAGTTGTAGTTACATGAATTGAATCATTTAGTCATTTTGTAGTCTTTCATGGTCTTAAGGGAAGCAAAAAGCAAACAAGAGTTGAACAGTAATTCAATCAAAATAATAATAAATAACTATTATTATTATTTGTAATAAGACTAGCAGTTTTCGCTGATATGCCTATGTCAGATGTCCTCCAAGTTCTTTATATATTTGTCTAATTGGTTTTTAAATTTATTCTGGTGATTTGTTCCACATGAGTACAACTCTGTTTGATAGTAGTATTTAATAAATAATAATATTTAATAAATTTCAGCAAAATGGCAAGACCAGCATCCCCTGTCCCAGTAAGGAATAACAGAATGTGTCGAAGGAATTCATACGATGTGAACAATGAATGTAGCGATGATGATTCTGAAGAAGAGTGAGTAATATTATTCAGAAAATTTTATATTAAACAGTTTCATTAATATTAATATCATTCATAGAATATCTGAGGAGCTGGTGAACAAAACGGCATAATTATGGTCAAAATACTTTTTTATAAATCTGGTGGTTTTTGGTCTGCTGAACAAGACTCATAACTTATTTTCTAAAACAGCCTGAAACTATGTTAAATGCGGTGCAGTCCTGAGGCGAAGCTGACACTGTTTAGAGCAAATTGTCAATGCTTCTACAAGTGTCAGCTTTGGCTCAACTGCACCAAAAGTGCACATAGCAGCATCAGAGTGCAGTATAATAATGCATACCGCATTCTGATGAAACTGCCACTGAAATACTGCAGTGCGTCGAGCATGTTCTCCGACGCTAGAGTGCCCGATTATTTCGCGGTTATTAGATCTCGAATTGTAAATAGTACGAACCCCTTTTTGGGGGCAATTTTAATTTTAATTTCTCTTTTATTTAATTTTTTATTGTTTACATTTTTGTATTTTTGTATAGAAATGGGTAGAAATAGCCTGAAATAAATGACTATTATTATTATTATTAAAATTGCATCCAAAGTTTGGTTTCAACAACTCTTAAAGAGTTTTGAATATTTTTTTTTGCTCCTGTAAAATTTTATTTTATGTAATTATGCTGTTTTGTTCGCCAGCTCCTCATCTGTAATAAGTTTTATTATCAGCCACGATTCCATAGATTTTTTTTATTTAACTAAATTGCTAGATTTGAGATCTATTATACTATTATATTACTACTAATTTTCACTTCATTGCATTTCATGGGATATGCATAAGAAAAATAGCTATTTTAAATAACATTATCACCACAACAATCACAACCACCATATTTTATTTTAGCATGCTCATTTGCATCTATCTAACTGAGCAAGACAGAAAAGAAAATGGCTGCTTCTCATTCATCTTCTAATGCAGAAATAACTCTGTCTGTCTATTCCCTTTTTGCCGCTCAACCATTGCACCCTTCACATTTGGCACAGAGATAAATCCTGGACACAGACCTTTTTAGGGTTCCATACCTCAAAAGGTAAAAAAAGGAACCCTTATAAGATCACTTTCTTGTCCGTCTGTCCGTCTGTCCGTGTGTCACCACTGATTTTCTCAGGAACGGGTAGACCTAGCAAGTTGAAATTTATACCAGATACTAAAGTCTATAGTCCCTATTAGGTGTATAAAAATTAAGGTCCTGAGTCCACACAATAAAAAGATACGGGTAAATTTAGATTTTCACGAAAACTTGTAAGTACCAAAATTGACCTTAATTTTCAACTTTTTTATTTTTCAGAATTTTTCCTTTACTTGATCTGTAAGACCTTGCTTTTAACCAAAATTGACGAATCTAGGTCAACCGGAAGTACCCTATAGGTTTTGGGTCGAAAACCTAAATGGTAGTTCCAGTTGACCTAGAATTACGAAATTTGGCAAAAAGCCAGGTCTTACAGCACAAATAAATAGAAAATTCCAAAAACTCAAAAAAGTTGGAAATTAAAGGGTGTCCCCATACATACATACATGAGCCAGTTAAGATAGACCTCTGAGTTGTATAAGCGCTCATACAATTTAGAGGCCTAGCTTAATTAGCACCTTACCTTTTAAGAAAAACTAATGAAAAACAGATTGTACTTATTCTTCTGGAGTACGGAACCCTCGGTTCGCGAGTCTGACTCGCACTTGACCGGCTTTTTTATCTCGAAAAATCAGAGTGAAAGTCGCTGTCATAAGCCAGTTTAAAATATATTATTTTAACTGTATTCATATCGATGCGAAGTATATATTACCATCTCAAACATAACAATATTCATCTTAACTTTGCTACATCATTATCATTCATTTTCATGTAGTGATAGCAAAACAAAAAGTTACCTGAGATGGTGGTATCTATCTTTCCAGCGAAGTGTTATCCAAATCTTCCCCAGCAGCCTTTTCGCTTTACAGTGATGAATTGTTCGCCAGCGCTAATACTACATATCAACACAATGAGCTGCACAACAGCAGGAATGAGTCTGCCACGACTCGTCAACAAAACTCACCAGATCACAACCAAAGAATGAATAACAGCACAAATCGACTTAATCACTCTTATTCACAAAATATGAGACAAAATTTAAATAAGCAAGAGGAATCGTCATTCTCTCAGTTATTAATACAAATACTGTCAGTGCTTGTGGTCACATGTTTTGCAGTTTACTACATAAGATATTATCATCCCGGCGAACCGACAAAAATGAATAGTGTTTACGATAAAATTAGCTTCTTCAATGATGTTATGGACCTAGGTGAAAAGTATAAGGTCAAGGATACTTCTTTATTGCAAGTAAAGACAGGTATGTTTTGGTTTTGTTTATTTATTTAATTTATATACCTATCCATATCAGACTTAATCTAAAAAGGAAAAGGTGACTGACTGACTGATCCATGAATGCACAGCTGAAACCACTGGACGGATCCAGCTTTTTGGCATACAGATAGCTATTATAACGTAAGCATCCGCTCAGAAATGATTTTTGAAAATTCAACCCCTAGGGGGTTAAATAAATAACAAATAAAATAAAATAATTTTATTTCAGACAAAAGTTGTCCATAATTCATTTTTTACATTCAGTAAAAAAGAAAAGAAAATCAATCAAAAACAGAATTAATATAAATTATAAATTAAGTAAGTCAAATTAAATAAAACAGTCAAATTAAAAATATAAATAAAATAAAATAAAACATTCAAATTAAATAAAAGAAAACATTGTGGCCCGTCTTAGATATTAAACAATTTTGGAACATTATAGTGATAATATGATTTCAAAGTCTTAATAATTACATTTTTATTTACAGTTAAATAGGGGTTGAAAGTTTGAATGAGATTTATGCGAATCCACGCGGACGTAGTCGCGGGCATCTGCTCTCTTCTTCTATTATAACTGCGAAAGTTTGTCAGTCTGTCTGTTACCTTTTCTATGCCTAACCACTGAACCTGTAATGTATCTACCAAAATATAGAAATTTGTTTTTTTTTTCTCTCTTTTGAATATCGTCTTGTACATTTATTACATTTAGGGCCTGTTTCACCACCTTCTGATAAGTGTTGGATAGTTTATTCACATATTTTGTCTTTGGCACATGACATAAAGTAAGAAAGTGACATAACTTACATTTAGGCTATCCGACACTTATCAGAAGGTGGTGAAGCAGGCCCTTAGCTTTTCTCTTGGTCAGAAATAAATTGAGACTTATTCGAGGGGCTGCTAAATAGGGGTTAAATGCTGATCTATATTTTTGAGTAAAATTGTTAAAAAGAGACTATTTTATAAAGTTTCTCATTTACCTATTCTATAGGATAGGTATTGTAAAACCTTACTTAAGTTTCATAACAATTTTTTGATATCTATTTAAAATTCATTCGAACTATTCCAAAAGGCTAAAATATATGTTGTTATATTCACGTGGTAGGTGTTGCAACCATATTTGAAAAACAAGACACTGGATCGTTCATATTTGCATACAACAGCGAAAGTGACAATTTCGACCCTGTGACCTTCAATAGATTCGTTGATGATCTAGCTGCGACTGCTTCCAGATATTTACGTGAGTGAAGTTTCACTATATATTTTTTTATATGAATTGCGGGCAGACGAGCAAGCAGGTCACCTGAGTGATTAACCGCCGCCCATGAACATTTGCAGCGCCAGAGGAACCACTAATGCGATGCCGGCCTTTGAGGAATTTGTTGATCCGCCTCTTGAATAACCCCATATCAAAGTTTTGTGCGGAAACATTACCGAAGGGAGATGGTTCCACAACTTTTGAGTTCGCAGAAGAAATTCGCACAACGCTTGGTCGGTTCGAGTAAAACAAAATTGTAAGCTAATTTTATCCATAACCAAAACCATAAAGTCTTAAGAGCTCTTAGTGTCTTAGGCCTCTTGTGTATACCACGCCACGTTTTATCCAACCAAAAACGTGAGTTTCCACCGCGTATTAACAAAGGGCCTTATTGTTGGTACACTAATGCATATTTCATCCACTTTTCTTGGTACTGACCTCTCCAAAAAATGCACGTTAATACATAAAAATAATTTGTGTGTTTGTGTGTGTGTGTGTATGTGTCTGTTCCCCCGTAGCGCTCAAACGGGTGAACCGATTTGAATGCAGTTTTTTGTTGTTTGAAAAGTTGAATTAGTCGAGAGTGTTCTTAGCTATGTTTGATTAAAATCGGTCCAAGATGGCCGCCGCCACAAAATGGCGGATTACATATTTTTTCACATCTCCCTCAATATGGGTATCAAATGTCAGGGCTTGACTAGTAGAATAGCACTATGCAAATCCAAGATGGCCACTACCACAAAATGGCGAATGTCGGGGGTTTTTAAATTTTTAATTTATACTTGTGTATTATTATTTATATTCATCTACCTACAAGCTAGACCTTGACTGCAATCTCACCCGAGCGACGGTGAGTGACGATGCAGTCTAAGGTGGACGCGGGCTAACCTGTACTAGGTATGGCCTTCGGTATGGCAGCGTTCTGTTAAACCCATACCCCTGATCGGATTCTACGCGACATCGACAACTTGTTTGCTGTTAACTCACAAGTATAAATCAAAAAATTAAAGAACCCCCGACATTCGCCATTTTGTGGTGGCGGCCATCTTGGATTTGATCAAGAAATCCCTTGTTTTTGCGTCGGGGGTTAATAAATAAAAACCGGCCAAGTGCGTGGCGGGCCACGCGCAGTGTAGGGTTCCGTAGTCACAATCCTCGAAAAACAGATATAACTCCTTAACCTGTGAACCCTACATAGCCATGATAGTTTTCCTTTAAAATTGATTATAATATATACTACTGCTGTGAATTTTTTCAAGTTCCTATATACTGCCATTTGGCTGAATGAGGGGGGGGGACACTTGACTCTAATAAAAAGTAGCACTTTAAAACATCATATTTCACAAACGGGTCTAGAAATCGAAAAATGATGTTCCCACACCCATAGCATTTTTAAAAGACCTATTCAACGATACCCCACACTATGGGGTAGACGAGAAAAAAATATTCATCCCCACTTTACATGTAGGGGAGCTACCCTAAAAAAAAATATTTATCAAAATTTTATTTCACCACTTTGTCGGCGTGATTAATATTTATACCCATGCCAAATTACAGATTTCTAGCACTAATAGTCTCTGAGATTAACCGAGGTCGGACGGACGGACAGACAGACAGACAGACAGATAGACAGACAGACAGACGGACGGACGGACGGACATGGCGAAACTATAAGGGTTCCTTGTTTACTACGGAACCCTAAAAATGAATGATTAATTGTGCAGGTAACGAAAGCGACACAGTCCACCATGTAGTGGTGGAGGCGGCCCAGCTCAGCATGCAGAGCGCGAAGGAGTTGATGAGCTCGTACGAGGCGGCGGTGGCGGCGCGCGGGGTGCTGCTGGTGCGCGACGTGCTGGCGCTGCCGCCGCGCCTCGCCATGGCCTTCCACTACTACTGCGACGAGTTCAGCCCGCTGGTGCGCAGGAGCGCGATATTCTTCACACTCAATTTGGCCAAATGCTCCAATAACTCGGGTGAGCGATTTTTTCCACGCACATTTTATTTACACACACATATACATAATATAATCCCTATTAATATTATAAATGCGAAAGTGTGTCTGTCTGTCTGCTAGCTTTTTACGGACCAACAATTTAACCGAATCTGATGAAATTTGGTACATTCCGGGGACGGACTTAGGCGATTTTTTATCCCGGAAAATTAGGTTGTAAAAACAATCTAAACTCGCTAAAATGTAGAAAAATTAGTGTTTTTGTGATGTAAGATATTGCACTTTTGGTGAACAAGGGCAACTTTGCAGTTTTTGCAATTTGATGGGAAAGCCGATTTAAGCTTTTTTTTTTAGATTCAGTAGGTATGTCGAATAGAAATTTGAAAGATCATTGGAATAAATCATTATCATTCACTTATATTTATAGTATATAATATACTTACACAATTTTTGTTTATTTGCAGATCCAAAGTCTACGCATGCATATATCGAAAAGTGTCTAGCCAAGAAGTGGAGCAACGTCGGGGAAGATAGAATCGGACCGTTGCTTACGAGAGTTGTCAACGTAGTTGTAGATGTTACCAGTGTGATATGAATATTCTTTCTATTCCCAGTGTGTACACGGGAAGGGAGAACAATGGACGATGCCCGAGGGCACTTGTGCACTAGTCGAATCCGAATTTAAGAAACAATTTCTCCAATTCGAGCACGGTATATTTGACGCCGAACAAATATTCGTCTCTAAGCCGAGGTGCGAGAGCGAACTCGCGCAGGTTCGTGCTAGCACCCTCTCTGTCCGCCCACTGATTTCTCACTGATATCTAAAGTATGCTATTGCGACGCGTCTTGCGGCTATATTCAGAGGCGAATATTTATTATTTGTTTGGCGTCAACTATACGAAATGTCAGTGTATCGTTGAGGTCAACAACTTTTATTTAACAACAGTGTATGTAGCATATAAAAAATATAGCATTTTCATTCCGGAAAATCTAAAGAGTTCTCACGGGATTTTAAAAAAACTAAATACACGTGGACGAACTCCTGACATCAGATAAATGTACAATAACCATGCGAATTTGAGATAAATAGTCCAACTTATGCTCGGAAAATCAAAAATTTACAAAACGCACACCATTCATTGGTTAGAATGAAACATGCACGTACCTATACAAGTTTTCTGACAAAAATATACTTTTCTAATGTAATATACTTTTTCATTCATATTAAACAATGAAAATATTCATATTAAGTAAATAATGAATTAAAAATATTTTAAATATCATGCTGAAGTCAATATCTATCTCTGATTATTTTATACTCATAAATGTATTGCTTTCATAATGCGTCGTACGCGTTCACGACGCGTGTATCAGGATCAATAAAAACTTACGACACGTCAATTTTATATTGACATTTAAGCGCATGGTAATTGGTATAATTTTAAGCGTAAAACGCGCTTTTTGTGCCTTACAAAAATGATGATTTTTAAGTTGTATTTGTATTTATATTTTAATTAATAAATGTCAAACATACACTTTATATAAAATGTATTTTTTTAACACTAGCAATAGTAGCATCATTCCGTGCTTAGTGACGGCCCTCAACATTTAACTCACTAGTCGCTACTAGTACCATCCAGAGTAGCGTATCATCTGAGAATAGGTAGTAATTGGTAGTATTTCCTTTTTCATCGTTGCTGTCTGAAACAATTTCAAAGCCACGGATTGTTGTGACTAGTGAAGCTGTCCCCTTGTCCCTGTGATTTTTTATATTTTACTTTGATTTATAGTATAAAGTAGACATAAAATAAAAATAAGTGTTTTAAAAAAATAGTATATTGCTTTAATTTTTTTTACATTCGGTACATTGCTCCTACATTACTTTCATGCATATAACATGAGCATTTCACATTATATATTACAATATCTTAGGCATTTCTTATAGTCATGATGCACACCAACAAAGGCTTTTGTTGGGTTAGGGTAGAGGATCCCTATATTTATAATACAAAAAAAAATGTTATCCAACTTAAAGTCTGCATATCAAATAAAAAATCAGTCAAGTGCGAGTCGGGCCTCGCTCTTTTAGGTTCCGTACATAATTATGAACAATATAATATTTTGAGTCTAAGAAATATTTAATTTCCGAGCTAGACATCGCAACAAACCATGAAAGAGAAACCCAAAAATGTTTGTTTGTATTGGTCACAGCTTACAAACTACTTTAACCCTAGATCGGTCGCATGGGGTCTTTGAAAGCCCGGGGTTTGCAAAAACTGTCATATTTTTTTAAATAGTTATGGTACGAACTTGTGCTTTGTAGTAGCTTCCTAAAATATACTTAAGTATAAAATAGAGCAGTTATCACTAAGTTGGCGCACTGCGTTTGCGCATGATAAACGTTTGTTTTGCGCGCGGGCTTCAAAAGACCCCACGCGACCAAACGTGTAACATTTTTTGTTTGAAGACAGACACTTACATTATGTTAAATTTAACCGAAAATGGAATATTTTAAAAAACAGCAGATCGTCCGAAGGCTAGAAGAACAGTCCGAATATGATGTAGATGTTACGATCGATGAAACATTGGTAAACATTTTGATTTTGGACCTGACGTAATTGAAAATAGTTCTCTTGAAACTGATTCTGAGGCATCCTGAGCTGCCCGGATAACTGGATTCAGACAACGATGATGAGGATAAGGTTCCACTCGCTCGACAAATAACATTTATTTATTTATTTATTGAACATCAACCACATAATATGTTATTAGTCGGAAAACTACGCCATGGAAATACTGAAACGATATTTAGCTGGAAGAAAACTGCTCCTAATCCTTCAGTCAGAGACAATATTGGAATATAATTAGCCAAATAGGACCAAGATACGCAAAAACTATTTCAAAACACATACATTTCATCTTTTTGATGATTATAAACACCCTCCCGAGAACGCTCCGGCGTGGCAGCACATGAAGCGCTTTTTGGTCTTTATGTCCTATAAAATCTATGTGAAAATCAGCCACAAATGTCCAGAAAGAGATATGATTGGTTTTATATTAATTTAAACTAAAGTTGCCGAAAATGAGTCAAAAATGTTTTTCTCTAGTGGGACTGAGACTGACGTGATCTTATAAAGATTTAAAAAATTATAATACTTTTATTTTAAAATACATCTTAGTACCTTATTAATACATAAATAAAAAATCAGAATATACGAAGCAATTATATAAAAAAATATAAAATAAAATTGGGCTTTCAATGACCCCATGCGACCGACGAAGTTACACAAACTAGCGCGACCGACCTAGGGTTAAGAATCGTTGTTTTTAGTATTTGTTGTTTAAATAGAGTATATGGTACATAATATACCGAAGTTTCACATTCCTAACTGGTTTAGTTTTTGAGATAGCCCCCGTCACAAAAATGGTCTAAAACTGACAACTTTGATGGCCCCCCATTTCCTTATTTTTTGAGCAAAAAATTAAAAAAATATATATATTCGTACTCTACTCAATGAGCTCTAAACAATGATACCCCACAAGCTAAGGTAAGAGAAATTTTTTTTTTCCGGCTCCTTTTTTATGTATGGGAGCCCCCCTGAAAAATAATTTAATTCAATTTCTAATTCAATATTTAGTTTTGGGTTAACGTTCTACACCAAATACCAAAATTTTAGATTTGTAACTCATTTAGTCTACGAGCTAGAGACCTGTGACCGGCGGATGGACAGACAGACAGACAGACAGACAGACAGCCAGCCAGCCAGCCAGCCGAGTGACATTAATAGGGCTCTGATTTTACCCTTTGGGTACGGAACCCTAAAAAGCCCTGTTGCCAAACATATTAAAGTCATAATTTGCATTACTTAGGTATATTTATATCATCTATAGAGGAAGATATTGTAAGAAATGTCAATTCTGAGTCCAAACAAATAGTTCATACATTAAGTCACAAGATGTGGACATTGTCATGTATTGGTGCGTACATATTATATACTAATTAATATTATAAATGGGAAAGTGAGTTTGTTTGTTACGCTTTCACGCCTAAACCGCAGGACCAATCTTGACGATATTTGGTACAGAGATAGACTAGACCTAGAAGGACGAAGTCGCAGTCATCAGCTAGTTTTCTTATAAACCGATACAGACGGGCTGATTCCTAATGTTGCCGCAAGTGTTGGGTCCAATGCTGTATTGTTGATTTTGTGCGATTAGCTTAATTTAAGGGCTGGATCCGGCCTTGAGGCCATAGTGCACTTTGCTCGGGCGTGCTGGGATCTGGCGTCTGGTCATGTAATTCAAACTCCTGGTCCACTTCATTGTTGTTTCTCGGTGGAGTGTACGTGCGCAGTTCCTCTTCTTCGTCTTCATCATGGGATTCCTCCGACTCGTCAGATTCATCATTACCTGGTAAGTTAGAGATCCATGTTATAGTCTGTTCATTTACTTACCGTCAACGTTCGTTTACTTACCACGCTGGCCAAGTGCAGATTGGCAGACTATTTGGAGATTCTGTTTTATTCTTAGAATAGAAAAAAAATTACAAAGTGTAAAAAATAATAAAAATAAAAGCAGAATAATAAGAGCACCTGCGCCTGTGTGACACTATATTACCGAACGGACTTTATATACAAGAGAAATCCTGTTTGGTAAAAAAAATCATCTTACAACTTCCATTGGCATTGGCCTGCTTGTATCCAGCTGCTCTCTGCTTGTCTGATATCAACAGACTCAACAGTACTAATAAATAGCAACAAAACCACTAATCAAAGTATCTGTTTATGTAAAGAAGAGGTTATGTTTTAACTAGTTAAAAAAGTTTTTTTTTTATAAAATATACCTTCTTCCTCATCAGAGTCTGCTTCTTCCTCCATTGGTTCTGGATCAGGCTTTCCCAGTGGTGGGCGCTTCATATATTGCTGACCAATTGAGTTTAGCTGCAACAAAATATGACAGTTTAGCTGATGTCTGTTGTATGTAGCTTTAGCTTTGCCCTTGTGAATTTCAAGTCAAATGATTTTAAAAAGTGAAAGTTTTGTCTGTTTGGTAAGTAGTTTAGTTTTAGCAAGATATGCACAAAAGCAAAAAACAATTTATTATTATTTTATAATAGTCTAAAACAGAATTAAATCTCTAGATCATGTACCTATAACAATTTCTATTTAATATCATGCGTAATATATTTATTTTAAGAAATTGTTTCTTTTTAAATTTAAAATCTAGATTAACATTTTAATATAATCTACAGAACTATTTAAAACTATAAAACGTGGATATGATTATTAAGATGATGATGTTTAAATTAGTAAAAATGTGCATTCTCCTATAATATAATAATATATTAAGTCATAAATTATCAGTTGAATTAACAATGAAATTAAGAACTATTATGGTATGTGAGGAATCTTGCCAACCATAGGAAAAATTAAACCTGCATAGAGCAGAAAGGTGGGTCTACCTTCATCTTCTCAAATCTTCTCAAATATGAGACAAGGCTTTTTTCGTCCATGCTATTATGGCCGGCTAAGTGTGCATTGCGAGTTATGACACCGAAACGGATCGATCAACCAGTGTTGTCGCGATTGGACCAACGAAATTCTCGATCCACATGTTGGGCGAACAGTAAAGGGCCACCGTGTGGAGCAGGTAACAGGAAACTTTTTTACTCACCCACTGCTGATGGGCCTGTTCCATACTGGTTAGCTCTGCGTCTTCATCACAAGGACTGTCTGCATTGAACCAAGTAGGATCCACCAGACGCGGGTAAAGTACGGGAAATGGTATGTTCATGTTCGACGCATATCCACGATAGGGGTTTATTATAACTTGTAAGTCCGCTGCTAAGATATTGTAATATATACTAACACGAATTTATTGTTTATATTTAACATTCGTATTCAAAATAATTCAAATTTCAAAAAAAAATTACCACAGAACAACAAGAACAAAGCAAGAGAGCAGAACATAGAATAAATAAATTATATAGATGATAGTACAACGCCGTTAACACCATAGAGATAATAATAATAAGTAGAGTAGGCATACCTACCTTAAAAACGTGCCAAAAATACACTCACACACGCACAATCCTGTAACATAAAATGGCGCGTGTTCATTGTGATGTCTCAAGTTGTGCGTGTGTGAGTGTTCATGTATACATTTAGGGAGGCCATCTTAAGGGCAGTTGCAATAAAATTTCTGCCACGATCTGTTTTATTGTTATGTTTAAAAATGTAGTGTTGTCTCTTACACACTTATGAAAATTTTGATAAGCTTAAGCTATTTTCCGATCCACTATTTTCTATAGGACATTATGCCAAGTCCTCTTCTATAGGTTCATGGTTAACACATGAACCTATAGTAACCCATGTAAGAGACAACACTACATTTTTAAACATAACAATAAAACAGATCGTGGCAGAAATTTTATTGCAACTTCCCTTAAGATGGCCTCCCTAAAATGTATACATGAACACTCACACACGCACAACTTGAGACATCACAATGAACACGCGCCATTTTAGGTTGGGGGATTGTGCGTGTGTGAGTGTATTTTTGGCACGTTTTTAAGGTAGGTATGCCTACTCTACTTATTATTATTATCTCTATGCGTTAACACTACCATAGATAAACAACATTAATTAAGTAACAGACCTTCTGACCGTCGGTAGCTTGCTTGCTATACCCTCCGACATAATCTGCTTAGCCAACTTTAAACTGTTAGAACTTAGAAGTAACTTCAAAAAAAGGGGTTTATCCGTGGTTTATCGGTATTTAATTCGTATGTATGTTTATTATTGGAACTCCAAAATATAGATAACCTTTAAGGTGTTACGTTTTCCATACTAACTTCATGTTACCATTCAAGAGCGAATGGATTATATATTTACACTGAAATTACATCGCACAGCCTTAGTATAATTTTTAATTTGCGCGAAATTATATTTACATAAAGAAAACATTACATAGACAGCTTAATTATTATAATAGCCATCTATTAAACGCTGTTTTGCCTAGCTGACCGAGATGGCTTTACTGCACCTTTAGCTGTTTATGTAATGTTATCTTTGTGTAAATAAAATTTTCCGCAAATTAAACATTAAATTAAGGCTGTGCGATGTAATTTCAGTATAAATATATAATCCATTCGTTCTTAAATGGTAATAATAAATTAGTATGGAAAACGTACCACCTTAAGGGCTTCCAAACAAATATACATCGGTGTTGTTATGTACATACGTTTGTATGTGTATATGTACGTATGTATGTTGTACAAGGGCGGATCCAGCTTTGGTGCCAGGGGGGGGTCACATAGTCGTGGTCAAGTCACAAGAAGTTATAATTTAATTTTATAATCATAGGTATTTTATTAATGTACTAGTAGCTGTTGCCCGCGACTTCGTCCGCGGTATTAGTATTTCAAAAGTCCCACGGGAACCCTTTGTTTTCCGCGAATAAAAATAGTAGCCTGTCAACTCTCCAGGTTCTCAACTAAAAAAATGCAACTGAAAAAATCACGTCAATCTGTAGTTAATAGTTATGTCCGATAAAAATTAGTACCTACAGGATCTCTGTTTTATTATATTTAGGTTCATAAACTGATGTCGTAAAATATAAGTAAACCGTTTTACCCCCTTTGGGGTGGATTTTCGTCAAATTTTTCTTAGCTGATGCCTACCTCCTAGAAAGAACCTAACTTCCAAATTTTAAGTTAATAATAACAATAATTCAAACTTCCCTGTACAAACTTCCATCCCCTATTTTACCACCCTTAAGAAGAGATTTACGAAAATAATTTAAATAGGTTTTTATTATTTAAAACTAATAACTTAAGTACATGCCAATTTTCGTATCTGAAACTTCAAAAACATAGAACTTTCATGTAACCGTCCTACACCCATTTTACCCCCATAGAAGAGAAATTTCGTAAGATATTTTCTAGGCTGATATATCAATATCAGTAGAATAATATATCAATAGAAAGAACCTAGGTACCTTCCAAATTTCAAGTTAATAATAACAATAATTACTTCACATAAAAACTTTCATCCCCTATTTTACCACCCTTAAGGGGAGATTTTCCAGAATAACTTATACAGGTTTTTATTATTTAAAAGTTATGATCTAAATGTCTATTTTCATATATGTAACTTCAGAAACATAGAACTTTCACATAACCTTCCTACCCCCGTTTTACCCCCTTAGGGGAGGATTTTTGTGAAGTCTTTTTTGGAAATGAACCTACTTTCCAAATTTCAAGTTGATAATAACAATAATATAATTAAAACTTCCCATTAAAACTTTCATCCCCTATTTTACCACCCTTAAAAGTAGATTTTTCAGAATAAAATATACAGGTTTTTATTATTTAATACTAATAATCTTAATGCCGATTTTCAGGTCTGTAACTTTAAAAATATAGGACTTTCATACAAACTTTCTACCCCCATTTTACCTCCTTAGGGGAAGATTTTAGTGATATTAAATAGCCTATAACTTTCCCCATTGATTGGACTACCAAACTCAAAAAAGAATTTTTAAAATCCAACAGGTACTTTCAAGAGATTAGCGCGTTCAAACAAACAAACAAACTCTTCCGCTTTATTATATTAGTATAGATAGTATAGATGTAAGTAGGTAATTACTGTACATAAAAATACCTATATTTAAATAACAAAATAATTTTTTCTTTTACGTCTTCTCCCGAAACGCGTTATTACTTCATCTACTGCAATGGGTACGTTTTTATGGACGTTAATCCATTGAAATGTTACAATTTAAGAACCGAATATTGCATTTATTAGAGGACGCAATTTTATTTTTGGGACATGTGTGGGGGGTCAATAGAAGCTTAACCTCAAGTTTGTGGGGTCGCTACCCTTGTCCCCCGGCCGCCATCTTGGAAAACACTTTTTTCGCGATATCTCGGAAACTATGCGTCTTACAAAAAATTCGTAAAGACATAATTTGTAGCAAATTGTTTTGCCTACAAATATGTTCATAAAACTTTTTGCCCTAAATTAAAAATTAAAGTTAGAAGCAAAAAAGTGAGAAAATTTTTATAAAATCTATTTTGCTCTATAACTTTTTTTTATACATTTTACAAAAAAAACTTCAGACCAATCTTGTACTGTTTTGTAGGCCTACTCCACGGACATCTTGCTTATAAGGTAATCTTCAACATCATAATATTTTCAATCACTTATTAGCTACTCTAATCTACTTTTCTTCGATGGTCCAGGCTGTGGCTGCGGCTGAAACATTTCGTTTTGACCGGATTCTCAGGAGCATTGACGAACCCGGTCAACTTTGGAGCGCTGTAACAGCGTTTTACATGAATGAAATAAAAAAAAATTGATTGGTCCGAGATATTTTTTTTGTAAAATGTATAAAAAAAAGTTACAGAGCAAAAAAGATTTTATAAAAATTTTCTCACTTTTAACTTCTCACATATCCCAAAAATAAAATTGCGTCCTCTAATAAATGCAAAGCTCATGTAACATTTCAATGAACTACGTGGAGAAGTGGCAGTCCGATTAGACGTTATTCAATCATTGAAGCTCTTAGCCACGATTTGATTCTCATACAAAATATTAAATTGATTAATATTGAAGGAACTTACATAAAATCTATATTGTGACAAAAATATATAAAAACATTACATTTAACAATTTTAATTAGTGATCCACCTAGGTCCTGGACGCAGCCCAGGGGGGGGTCATGACCCCCATGACCCCCCCCCCCCCTGGATCCGCCCTTGATGTTGTACGACTATAGGTAGCCCAGAATCTCATGAAAAATAGGAAAATTAAATTTTGTAGTAAGCAACACTAGGTTAACTCGGCTACCCTAGTGATAAACAAAGTAATTACATTCAGAACTCCTTACCCGGGATCGTTTCACGAAACAAAAATCAAGCAACTGCATTTTAAATACAAAAACAAAGTAATCAACATCCAATTACTTTGGTTTTGTGTTGTGCTTGTTGTTAACTTGGTTTTTGCATTTATATTCCGGATTAGTGTGTGCAGTTACTTTGTTTGGGCAATTTAAATTTCAGTAAACGGTTCAAGTTATTTGAAATATCAAACTGTGGTAAGAAACTACTCGACATAAAACTTTTGTTAATGCAAAAAAAGTCAATTTCACAAAAAATGACAGTTACTTTGTTTATCGCTAGGGCAGCCGCAGTGTTGCTAACTTTGGAATTTCATTTCCGTATTTTTCATGAGATTCTGGTTGACCTATACCTATGTGGGGACGCCAAGAATTTACGTTATTTTATTTATCGATAAAAAGTGGACTGTATTTTTGATTTGTTCGAAGCAATGACTATAAGATAGGTGTATAGTGAATTCGTCAAGGGGATAAGGAATATATAGGAAACACAGCACTCACTTGTTTGTCTGGAACGCGTTGTCTCCCGAACTTTCTTCCCCGTGCACGGGTCACGATCCACCACAGTCTATTCTTCACTATGTAGGCGTCTACCATAAGAGTTATGGAAAAAGGGGTCCCGAAATGGCACACTTGTCACTATACGGGAGTTTAACTTTTTAATTAAAATTGTCCATTTGCACCATTGCATTAGCATACGCGCGGACGGTGACTTTCAAGCAAGAAGCGTAAGTAAGAAGCACAGATCACTATTAAACTAGTCTCTAAGACAGATGGGACAGTGGCAAAAATTTACAGTTAGTTCCGTTGCCTTCGCAAAGCGCTAGTGTCGCAAGAAGAAGTGATGGGACACAATCCCACCTTAAAATATCGATATCGATAGTATAGTGATGTCCCATGACAAACGTTGAAATGGGGTACCACTACATTTTTTATTCTTTTTGAAATTTTTGGGTTTAAAATAAAACAACTTACTATATTCAATTTTATATTTCTTTTTCTTAATCTATACGCTTTATATTAATCAAAAGTAATTTTTGAGAAAAGCATATATTTTGTTTCTTAAGTTTTTCTTGCACACCTCTCAAATTATATTTATTTATTATAATATTACACCAATTATTATTATACAGATCGAGGCATAAAATTAAATTAACATAAAATACAGAATATATAAAAACTATTCTAAGAGATTGTTTCCCACTTATTTTAAATATCCACAAATTAACATTGCCAACATTTTCCTCTTCTCATCCTGCTATGGAAAATAAAATCTATTTTATGGATGTCAGTACAAAGTGATAAAGTAATGACTTTGTGTCTCTGTGCAGACCATCACATTAATTTGTCTTGCATAGACTTGTGACAGTGGCGATGGAAAGGTAAAAATATTATGTAAATCTTATTTATTCACAACTGGGCAATATATTAAGGCATCATGTACAAAAATTTTGTTTACAATCAGAAACCACCAGTCAGATATTGTTTAAACCTACCATCAATTATTTATCAAACTATAATAGCATAATTGTGATCACTCTTTTAATCTTTGGCTGAAAGTAAGATAATATCAATAAATTCTTTTCCAGAAATATAAAAGATCACTAATATGAATAGTCATAATTAAAGATGTGTTCGCAAGAAGAACGACAAAAGTTACTAAACATGGAACAAATAATTTTTTACCACCAACACTACAACCTTTTAACATCCCACAGTTGGGCACAGGCCTCCTCTCTCATAGGAGAGAGGGATTTAGAGCTTAGACCCACCACGCTGCTCCAATGCAGGTTGGTGGACTTTAGCGACTATTATGATGATAGTAATAGTAATAATAAACAGGACAGCCTGCTTAACATCCTCTCCGAGGCACGAGGGTGAAATACCGCTAACAAACAACTCCGGGCTGGCCCTGAGAACTTCTTGAAATAAAACCCAATAAAACAATCAGTAAAACCTGTCTGTTTAATTCATCTTCACATCTGAATATCACATAGTTCACATCTGAAAAGAAAAAAATAAATTTAAAAATAATTAATTGGTACTAATAAAAGTTAATTAATTGGTACTAATTATTACAAATATATACCATAAATGAATAGTAGTATTTTTACTACCCTATAGGTAATAAATAGTAGCCAACTTAAGCACACCTGTTGGTATCACTATAAATATCAAAAGGTGTGCTTGTGTCTGTTTATGGATAATTAATTTATGGAGAATGAATTTTATAACGTATAGTATAAATCTAGTTAGGTTAGGTTGGTTATACGTACCGCGCAAAATTCCAGCAGGTTTAGGAAATCGAAACAACTTAATGTTGTTTTGTACTGGCGAGCAGCCACATTTCTCCTTGTTTTCTTTGTCGTCAGATATTTCAAAAAACACAACATAGGTACGAGTCTTGTTTCAATGAAACAAAAAAAGAGTCAACGTGCCAAATATAAATAGCACTACAGTATAAAACACAAACAGAGGAACAGAAGCTCGACTCGACGTATTTAAAGTTTAGAAGATTGCAAGAAATTAATAATTATTTTTATTTTTTTCGAAACAATCAAGCAACAACGAAGACGCCATTTTGAAAAAAACAATAATTACCACAGAAGTCAGAACACTTTAATGATATGACCAAGAAACATAGAACCTATGTAATCTGAGCACCACAGACCAGGAACAATCCAAACAAAATGTTGAAGCAAAGAAATATGGTCTTGAACAGGCTTTGTCTCGTTCTCAACAGACTACTTAAATAAAGTGTGTGAGATATAGAAAAACTAGAGAGGAAAAATAGCCCAGCTGAATGACTTTATCTTTATTAAAATGTTTCAGGCGCAGTTTCCAGTGTCTACATAGAGCATATAACCTTCTTGGATATGACCTTAGAAAAGTAGTTCTGTGGTTGCGATACTAGCGCTTTGCGAAGTCCAAGGGAACTACAGTGTCACAGGCCTGGTAAGAAGTGATTTTTTAAGTTATGTTCGTAACATCGTAATTCTTCGGCTCTGGTCGCTGGTCTTCGTGTTCGCAGCGATTCGCTCCACAATGATATTTTGCTGTGTTCAGGTGGATAGGGATATATGGGTAGGTTAAGGATTACGATTTTAATTCGAATTTGCATAAAAATAAATAACTAAATTTAATATAAATTTCTGGCGTAACCATCCACCCGCCCTTAAAGGGTCACCTTTAAGAAAGTTCTCATGAGGTGTAAGCGAACAGAGCTCTAAGAAGAAACGCACACTGCGTATAAATTAGTCTAAAGAGACATGAGTTAGTATAATTATGATTAGAATATTAATATATATAAAAATATAGTATAAATTTATAGTACAATATAATATTTTATGTTAACTTACTATATAAACTTGAAGCTATATCAAAGCTTACTGTGTTGGAAGAGGGCATAAACGAACAACCGGACGGAGATAAGTTCTCCCAGAGATTTTCACAGTTGCTACACGTATAACACCATCTTTTGCCGGATGCACTTTCTCGACTACTGCTAAAGGCCAAGCCAAAGGCGGTATGTTATCATTTATAACTACAATGATAGTTCCTGGAGTGATAGGTACGGAAGGCGTATTCCATTTTTGTCTAACTTGCAGACTATGTAGATACTCCATCCTCCACCGATTCCAGAAGGATTGAACCATTTTATCCATTAACGAGTGCCTGTCAAGTAAGTTGACTTTGTCTGAACTGACATCAGGCGCAGGTAAGGAAAGCAAAGGTGCAGTATGTAGAAAGTGACTCGGCATAAGAGTTGAAGTGCTACGTCGCGGAAGTAACTTTAGATACCTACAAATTATAAGTAAAAGTTTACCCCACGAGGAAGTACGGAATGCAAGCTCATATAAAGCGCATTGCTTTAAAGGCGTACACACAGGGTGAGTCAAAATCCTTTGTTCGGGTATGTCTCCAATACATTGCCCATCTAGATTTTTGAGTGGCCACTGAGACGGGTGCAGCGACGCCCACGGTGGACCATGGAGCCACAGAGGGTGTGAGACAAGCTTCTCAGGAGTTATACCTCTGGATAAAACATCAGCTGAGTTCTCAGTGCCCGCGCAATGATAGAAGTTATCAGGAGAGATGTTCTCCGTTATTTGAACAACGCGATTCGCGACAAAGGTCTGCCATCTATGTGGAGAGCTTTTTATCCAGTATAAGGCGACTTTAGAGTCGAGAAATGCGTATATTGCTTTGATTGGGATGCGCTCAGCGTAATTGTCATATACCGTGCGAAGCAATTTCGACAGTAGGACGCCACCTAGTAGCTCGAGACGTGCGATCGAATGTGGTTTTGTCGGCGAAACTTTACTTTTCGCGCAAACGAGACGCACAGTATTACCGGAAAGTGAACTCACGTGTAAATAAACTACAGCACCGTAAGCTGCGAGACTGGCATCTGACAGTCCGAACAGGGTAACCTCGCAGTCTTCGGTTACGCCCACATGACGTGGTATGTGAAGTTTATTTAGAGCTGGTAATTCGTCGCAAAACTGTCTCCACATCTTAATGATGTGAGGCGGTGCTACGGTGTCCCAATCTAGATTTAATTGCCAAAGCATTTTAATTAGTATTTTGGCATATACGACTGTGGGAGCAACGAAGCCCATTATGTCCCATAGACGGGCAACAGTCGACAAGATGGAGCGCTTAGTGCATGTCACATCGTCGGGTGGAGAAATTTTGAAATGAAATGAATCATTTTCAGTGGACCAATGTAAACCAAGTATTTTATGGTGCATTGTTTTATCAAACTCCACTTCAGTAGGAAGTTTGTGTGAATCAGGCAGATGATTTAAAACCTCGCGAGAATTGCTATTCCACTTGATTAGATCCCACTGTGCTCCTTTAAAGAGATCAATCATTTGCTGTGACGCAATTATCGCTTCACGCTCGCTAGGAAGCGAAAAGGCAACGTCATCCATATACAGCGCAGGTAACACTATGCTACTCGCTGACGGATATTTCGCGCCGTCGTCTTCTACGAGCTGTCGCACCGTGCGCAATGCATGGTATGGACTTGAAGTGAGGCCGAAACAGACTCGATTGAACTGATATAGCACGAGAGGGTCTTGTGGTTTAAAGCGGTATAAGAAGCATTGATAGCGACGATCAGCTTCACGCATAATTATTTGTAGAAATTGCTCGCGACAATCGGCTGTCAATGCTATCCCATGTAAACGGAAATTTAAAATTATTTTAAATAGATCTCCCTGCAAGTTAGGGCCGGAATGTAAGAGATGGTTCAGTGCCTTACCAGAGCTGGAACGGCATGAGGCGTCTACGACCATTCTCAATTTCGTCGACTTATCTTCTCGTAAGATTCCCGTATGCGGCATCACATAGACGGGGACGGGATCCCGAGGATCGTACGAAGGAGCGGGAGAAATATAATCTTTCGCGAGATAATTTTTTATGACATCGTTATATGCTGTCCTCAGTTTAGGTGAAGCTTCAAGCTTTCTTTCGAGGCATGCAAAACGTTTTTTAGCTACATCCATAGAATCCCCTAAGGCATGTACATCCTCTTTAAACGGCAGGCCGACAACGTATCTGCCAGTGACAGGATCACGGATTGTAGTCGATGTATAGAAATCTTCACATTCAGCATCGCTGGGATGTTGAACGGAAGTGGAAGGCAGCTCTTCGAGTTCCCAGAAACGCCTAACTATCGAGTCAATAGCGGGAGGCTCTTGAACGAAACAACATGTCAAGGCCGAGTATGTATTTACGGAAGGCATCGTAGGCGCATTGCCCATGAGCACGAGACCTAAGACCGTACGCATTGCGACTGGCATCGACGGGTCGCGACGTGACGTATGGACGTCGTCGAGCAGTAGTAAGTGCGGGAATAGGGAAGCTCCTATCAAAGCATCTATTTTATTAGGTATGCCGAAACTTTCGTCAGCAAGCGGAATACCTTTCAGGTGTGATAGGACAGACGTATCTATCACAGCCGTAGGCAATTTATCAGTTACTTTATCAACAACAAGGAATGAAATATCAAAGCTAATGTTGTCATCGAAACGAGAATAAAACTTTAAATTAACCGAGTTAGATTGTACAACCTTTTCAATTCCACCGAAACCCCTAACTATAGTACGTTCCTTATCTAAGTATTGTAATCCTAACCGATTACTGCACTCTCGTGAGATGAAATTAGCTTGAGAACCGTTATCTAATAAAGCGCGTATTATTTGACGCTTACCGTTGACATCATACACAGCAATTTGTGCCGTAGCAAGTAAGACAGTAGGTCGTTTATCTCCGACGCTCGTAACTTGACTGCTATAAGAGTGCGTAGCGCTGGTAGAAGCGCCTACGCTCGTAGCGCTCAATGCTACGTCGGCGCGCTCGCCTGCTACGGGCTGCATAGCGGTATCTGTGGCGGTATCACGTTCGCCTAGCGTGGTCTGCGGTGACGTCACGGCATTATTTAATTGCGGCGCGCGAGTCTGTTCGCGGCGATCGAAATGCAATTTTTTATAATGTTTTAATCCGCAGGAACAGTGGGCTGGGACAGTACATTGTCCCACCTTATGTAAGACAGATAAACAATTTACACAAGCGTTTTTGTTTTTGACGCATTTAAAACGTTCCTGAGGGGATGATATTTTATTAAAATCGGCACATTCATATAGAAATGTATGCGATATATTTTTACATAAGCATTTAGACGAGACAGGCTTATCAACTGTATTTACATAAGCGTGATATTTCGGCGCATTGCCGCTATTGTTTTTCTGTTTTATATTTTTATTTTGACTTGTATCCGAAGCGCTTGTAATATTTTTATTCGTACGCTCGTATACCTTCGCACGAGTTGTTATAAATTCTACGAAGTCGTCAAAGGTAGGTATTTTCTTTCCGCATTTAATTTCAAACGCGCGTACCGTCTCAGTGTCTACCTTTTGTGTAGCTATATGGAGTATGATAAGATCAGCTAAATTATCTAATTTTAAGTTTTTTAAAGCGCTCACTGCACCAGCAAACCGATCTATGAAAGATTCAAAATTAGCCGCTGAGGGGGTTTGAAAACCTTTATAACGAAATAACTCTTGTAAGTATGCGGAAGTCAACATCCGTTTATCATCAAATCTATTGATAAGTGTTTGTAAGATTAACTCATAATTTTCGGCACATGGAGAAATGCCCGCGACCGCGCCTTTCGCTTTTCCCTGAAGTTTCGGTAATAGGTAAAATAGTTTCTCCGCATCGCTTAATGCCGGATTATCAT
This sequence comes from Melanargia galathea, assembly GCA_920104075.1. NCBI lineage: Eukaryota > Metazoa > Arthropoda > Insecta > Lepidoptera > Nymphalidae > Melanargia > Melanargia galathea. The sequence continues at coordinate 7,882,243 of OV049863.1, forward strand.
GTACTACCGACTTAAAAGTTGTATAAAACATCTGAAAGGATTTTATGTCACCATCGAAATCTAATATCGAAATGGGAGGTAACTTAGGCTTGGCTTTCAGCAGCGCGGGAGTTACGGTATGCAATTCCGGAGTCGAATCGGAAGTTGAACATTTCGCTTGAACTCGTTTGACCCTACTATATAAAGTCTCAAAAGCGTACAGACAATTGTAATTAGGTTTTGCATCAGGATCTAACTGCAGCAAACGAGTGTTATAATCGTCAACGATAGATTCATATTTCAAACGCAGTGAATCTATTTGCGATGACTCGTCGAGAAAATTCTCTCTCGTTTCGTCATCTGTGTATATATCGCAATCACGAGATAATTCGAAAATATTCTGCATATTTTCAAATACAGTATGTAGAAAAAAACCCTGTCAGATCCGAAAGGGAAAGATTGTTATCCCACAGACATCACTGAAAAAAATATTTAAAAAATTTTATTCATTAAGATAAAAATGTTATTGTAATTTAAAATGCACATTTTTAGTGCCCTAATTCCCCAATATTGTGCAAATTTTTGAAATGTGACAACACCAGAGTCCGCGGGCGGCATCTTTTGTAAATACCGCTGGCACGTGTAAGCCTGTAAAGGCGTGTTCACAATAAGCTTAGAATCGACCGGCGCAGCATATTGTTTGTCGACTAAAATAAAAAAAAAAACAACCAAGTGCGAGTCGGCCTTGACTCGAGATAGCCGCACTCTTTTAGGGTTCCGTACATAATTATGAACAACATAATATTTTAAGTGTAAGAAATATTTAATTTCCGAGCTAGACATCGCAACAAACCGTGAAAGAAAAATCCAAAAAATGTTCGTTTGTTCGGTCACAGCTTACAAACTACTACGAGCTAGAGACCTGTGTGACCGGCGCACAGACGGCCGGACGGACAGACAGACGGACAGACAGGCAGGCAGACAGACAGACAGACAGTAGAGAGAGATTAATAGGGCTCCCTTTTTACCCTTTGGGTACGGAACCCTAAGAAGCAACAAATCACCCAGCTCACACTCTCAGTCAGTGGCCTGAGCTGAGCCATAGACTCACGTACCTACTGAATTGGTTAGTGTGATCAAAATAAAAACTATCGAATAATTTTATGAATAAAACTGCTGATTGAATCAGATAGCGCGCGTATTGCAGCCGGCTGTATGCATTTGCGTGCGTAATTACTGCCGCTGACAGAACAAGTCGTTGTTTAGCAGCAAACTGTAACACTAGACATACCTTCATACTATTGGACCCTAACGCGTAATGAGCATAATGTGAAGATGCCTTAAGCTATCCCGACCTTGAAATAAGTTTATTTATTTTATTACTATTCGTTTACACCAGGGATTCTCAAAGTATTTTGGGCAAGAGACCCCTTTTCCAAAATGAATTGATAGCTTAGACCCCCATAAACCAATTACATTAAAATCCTACCTCTAGTTTTCTCTATTGATACAAAATATTTACCAATTTAAAAACTTTGCGATTGGTTAAGTGAGTAAACTTGACATCATTAATTGGTAAAATATTAATCATTCTTATAACAAGTTGGTACACGTAACACAACTTAGGTAACTTGAAATTTTGAATAAAGCAGGGTACTCACCTAGCCGTGTAGCATGTAACGTATCTGATAGTGTATCAAGTGAGTACGTAGGCACGAGCCCGCTGCGAGCCGCTCGCCCGTGAAGTGCAATAAGTTCGTAGTGTCCCCCCTAGTGGCGGTATCACTGCGAACACAAAGGCGGCTCACAATGTGCGCGTGGACGGCAACACGACCGTGGACGAGCTGTACCCACTTGCAAGTTGATACAGTATCAGATACGTTACATGCTATACGTCTAGGTGAATACCCTACTTAAGAATTTGTGTTAATTAACAGGGATTGACACCTCGTCGACCAAAATCAGTTTTCATTTATGTCGACCCCAGTGGTCGATATCGACCTCCCACTTTGGGAATCCCTGGCTTAGGTACACAAATTTCGCTTTGTTAAAAGCCGTCATAAATGCCGCCAGTTCATACCGAAAGGCGGCGTCGGCTTCTTCAAAGACTCGACTGGGCGGCACGTCACAGAGGGTGGGCACGTGTCACCTGACCTCTGAAGTCCTGAAGTCACACAGTTTCGCGCGTAAACTGTTTCCGAGTGGTCGGTCGTTCCGTAGCTGTGTTTGTGTTCTGTCATTTTTGCGATATGTCTTATTCTAATCAAGAGTATTTCAATATGTTAATGTGTCTGGGTGCTAGCTAGATGAAGCCTTAGAAGTCTTGGATGTGGCTGCCCATCGGTCAATGTGGTTCCAGCATGATAGTGCCCCGCCACATTTCACCCGTTCCGTGCGTGAATACCTAAACGAGCAGTATGGAGAACGGTGGATTGGTAGAGGTGGACCAACTAAGTAGGTACGTGGCCAGCGCGGTCTTCTTTCTAAAGCAGTTTCATTTTTACCTCATCATAACCTGACCAAAGCTTTGTTTTAATTTTTTTACTTTGTCGTATTTAATATCCGTTCCAACTTGCAATATTACCTACCTTATTTTAACTAGGATTGATAATAATTAGGATCTGGTTCCTGTCGACGTATTGATTCAAAAACTAAAAGAAATGTTTAAAAGGATCAAAATAAAACATGTGCTATAGTAAGTACATAGTATTGTTCTGTATTGCCCGTTAAACAATAAAGGTAATTAAGTACAGCTGTGCCCTTAAAATCTCACGCCTACGTATTATCTTTTTGTACAGACGATAAGTACCTAAAGTACTTTGTACCCGATAGGTAGGTACCTACCCGATAGGTACTTTACCCGATACCCACTGAGCGCTGACGCCGCGTCTGTGTTACCATGTGACTTTCCCCATTTGATAAAATTAAATTTTAGTTTTTTTAAGGGTAATTTTTTTACTTAGTATTTCAAAATGATTACCATAAATGGAACCAACTCACGATACCTAACTACAACGTCACGGATCTGACAGGGTTTTTTCTTACATACTGTATAGCTTCACGTTTAGCAAGCAAGATAGACAGTTGAGGATCTTGAATATCTTTATCACTCGACTTTGAGTCTATTTTAGGCGGCATTTTGATATAGGTATGTATAAGTAATTAACAAGTTAACAGAATAACAAAATGTATAGGTACTTAATTCACACAAACACAAGACAAGTGAATTGAGTAGTTTACGCAATCGTTGATCGAAAGCCGAGCGGCATAGATTCGATCGCGCGGTGAATTGTGGGTATGTTCGCGACTCGAGTTTTATTCAAGCGAATCTCGAACTTATGCGTTACGACTTAAGGTTCAAGTAACTTGTAACTTTTTACCTTGCCGTTGAAAAGACGGTGTAACGATATTCAAGTTTCTTTGAGATTATAGTTATAAGTTATTTGTTAATATTATACAAATAAACTATGTATTTATCAAAATATACATAAATACGTGTAGATAATTAGTATGTCTAACTGGGGAAACGGCTAGCTCAATGCCATATGCTATTTATGCCAGTATTTTAGACAATGAAAAAAGATGACGCAATTGCCACGATTTTCTTTTAATTCATAAATACATATATTCGCAATGAATACTATATGTACATATTATAAAATATCATTTATTAGAGCCTATATAAGTATTCTAATAACGAAATTATATTAATTATATATAAATATACGGTTAAATTATCCGGTTCGAAGGACCACTTTATGGGGACGCCAAGAATTTACGTTATTTTATTTATCGATAAAAAGTGGACTGTATTTTTGATTTGTTCGAAGCAATGACTATAAGATAGGTGTATAGTGAATTCGTCAAGGGGATAAGGAATATATAGGAAACACAGCACTCACTTGTTTGTCTGGAACGCGTTGTCTCCCGAACTTTCTTCCCCGTGCACGGGTCACGATCCACCACAGTCTATTCTTCACTATGTAGGCGTCTACCATAAGAGTTATGGAAAAAGGGGTCCCGAAATGGCACACTTGTCACTATACGGGAGTTTAACTTTTTAATTAAAATTGTCCATTTGCACCATTGCATTAGCATACGCGCGGACGGTGACTTTCAAGCAAGAAGCGTAAGTAAGAAGTGATTTTTAGGGTTCCGTAGTAAACAAGGAACCCTTATAGTTTCGCCATGTCCGTCCGTCTGTCCGTCTGTCCGTCTGTCCGTCTGTCCGTCTGTCCGTCTGTCCGTCCGTCCTCGGTTAATCTCAGAGACTATTAGTGCTAGAAATCCGTGATTTGGCATGAGTATAAATATTAATCACGCCGACAAAGTGGTGAAATAAAATTTTGATAAATATTTTTTTTTAGGGTAGCTCCCCTATATGTAAAGTGGGGATGAATATTTTTTTTCTCGTCTACCCCATAGTGTGGGGTACCGTTGAATAGGTCTTTTAAAAATACTGTGGATGTGGGAACATCATTTTTCGATTTCTAGATCCGTTTGTAAAATATGATGTTTTAAAGTGCAAATTTTTATTAGAGTCAAGTGTCCCCCCCCTCTATCAGCCAAATGGCAATATATAGGAACTTGAAAAAATTCACAACAGTAGGGTATATAATCAATTTTAAAGGAAAACTATCACGGCTAAGTAGGGTTCACAGGTTAAGGAGTTATATCTGTTTTTCGAGGATTGTGACTACGGAACCCTACACTGCGCGTGGCCCGCCACGCACTTGGCCGGTTTTTTAAGTTATGTTCGTAACATCGTAATTCTTCGGCTCTGGTCGCTGGTCTTCGTGTTCGCAGCGATTCGCTCCACAATGATATTTTGCTGTGTTCAGGTGGATAGGGATATATGGGTAGGTTAAGGATTACGATTTTAATTCGAATTTGCATAAAAATAAATAACTAAATTTAATATAAATTTCTGGCGTAACCACCTATGTATTCCTTTTTTTATTGCCTCATATTTTTATATGTTTTGTTTGTTTGTTTTTTGGTTTAATATAATAAATAAAATTGTTTTGAGAGTATTCTATACTAATATAATAAAGCGGAAGAGTTTGTTTGTACGCGCTAATCTCAGGAACTACTGAACCGATTTCAAAAATTCCAAAAAATCACCGTTGGATATGTAGGTACGTGATCCCTGAGTGCTATAGGCTATATTATATTAGGCACCACGGGCGAAGCCGGGGCGGACCGCTATTATATTATAATTATTATCATTTCACTTTTTTAAGGTTCCGTACCTAAAGGGTAAAAACGGAGCCCAATTAATGTCAATCTGCTGTCTGTCTGTCCGACTGTTCGCGTGTCACTAGCTCGTAAACGAAATGAGTTACAAACCTGAAATTTTGGTATCTGGTGTAGAACGTTGACGCAAAACTAAATATTGAATTAGAAATTTAAATTTTTTTTTTCTCAGGGGGGCTCCCGTGAAAAATGAGCCGGCAATATTTATTTTTTCCGGGGATGTGGGGTATCATTGTTTAGAACTCATTGAGTAGAGTACGAATATACTTTTTAATTTTTTCTTAAAAAATCAAATGTCTAATTCGTTAATCCCTTCCATACGTTTACAGAATACCTCCGTTGATGTGCCCTTTCTTTTTTTTTCTTAGGTTTTCTCCTGCCACCCATTACGGTAAATTATGATACTTTTTGATTCCATCCCGGTCAAATTTAAACTCGTCACTCGTCCACAGTATTTTGTGTAGAAAATCGGGGTTTTAGAAAAAGTTGTAGACATTTGTACCTTTTTGGATAGCTAATGAACCAATTAAGTTATTTCAGTAATTTGTACGTAACGTTCCATACATTTTTTTAGAAATAATTTTCTAAAAAAAAGTATGGAACTAGCTTTCACCTAATTGGATTTTTTTTTCTAAAATACGTGGTTTTTAGATCATAGCTAAAAAACTATCGATATTTTCTAGCTTATTTTGATTTTGATCGAAGTTTTGAACATTTATCTATCAGAAAACAACAAAAACCCAACAAAACCAGGTATGATTTTCTTCAGCAGTTAATTTAAACTATAAAACTGGAATTTTTTGTTACAAACATTAAATCTTCAATAACTCCGAAACGACTCAGTTTCGGATAGGATATTATATGAAAAAAAATGCTGCAAATGAGCTCTACTTTAAGCTCAGTGATTAAGAATGTAACTTGTTTCCTGTCACCCTCTATATTGTTCATAATTATGTTGGAACCCTAAAAGAGCGAGGCCCGACAAGCACTTGGCCGGTTTTTTAAATTTTATTATGATGACAGCAAAGAATATTCAATATTTCAATAATCTATTCATGGGACTACAGAACTGAACTGCAGAATTGTTTTATGGTGTACAGTAGTCACAGTAGTAAATCTTATCGCGATCGTAAACATTTTACGAGCTTGTGCATTGTAGTCTTTATTTTTTTGTATGAGATACCTGTACAAGCTGTATAAATCAGTTTATGAGCAATCATCCATCTCATTACTCGCGAAAAAGAGTACTTACCTATGCTAAAATGTACGATATAGTTAAACTTATAACTTTGTTTTGCGTAAGTTTAATATTCGTTATATTCTTTAATACAATAAATGACATCAACAGTATTTACTTGTAGAGTGTGGCTAAAGTCTGTAAACAATGTGGCTAATTCTGTTGTACACAATCTCTAAACCTAAACTAAAATGACAGGGCTAAATATATTCTTATCTCTTTCACAATGATACCTGCGGAAAAGGATAGCACTATTTTTAAAACTGTCAATTTAGTTTATATAGTTTAGAAACTGTGTACAAGAGAATTAGCCACAATCTCTAAACTAAAAAAATTGACAGGTTGAAAAATAGTGCTATCCTGTTCCGTAGGGAACATTGAGAAAGAGATAGGAATACATTTGAGTTTAGAGATTTTGTAAAACAGAATTAGCCCTATTGTCAGTTTGTTAAATATTTTTTTAGATTCAAAACGTAGCACCCATGTCAATGCAAAAACCTTATTTTATGGATAAAAGTGGTCCTGAGAATGAGATAACAGAGTTTATTTATTCAAAAGGATATTTACCTAATGAAAATAAATTGCAAAAACCTGCAGTAATAAAGAGTGTTGGTATGTATGCAATGATATTTTTTTAAATAGGTCATATTTTGTATGTACCTAAGTATGTACATGCAATGATAATATTAAGTACGTCACTTTAATATAAACATCATTGTGCACATATACATATTAAGAAATAATTGTAATCCAATCTCTTTGATTGAACTTTTTGTACGAGAGCTGCCGCTGGTTATAATGAAAAGCAAAAATCCACCATATTATAGCCCTGATCTTTCACCTTCAGATTTCCACTTGTTTCGGACTTTCGGTCTCTTCAGAATTCTTTAGGTAGTGTAAGGTTAACATCAAGAGAGGAGTGTCAAAACTACTTTTCGCATGGCGGGTCTAAGCTCTAAATCCCTCTCTCCTATAAAAGAAGAGGCCTTGTGGGACCTTTAAAGGGCTATAGAGGTGATGGTGGTAGGTTCGCTCGTGGTGACAGTGGTAGGTGGTTCGTTCGTAAAATGTTATTATCATCATGTATTTCAAATCCAGTTACCTAATACCTTTTTCACTAATAAGTAATTCATTCATTTGTTTTATTATTTTTAGATGATGACGTTACTTATTTATTATCAAAATTGTCTGACCGGGAACTTGTGAAATTGCTCAATGATCAACCTAAGAAAAAATCTTATGATTTAGATGATATCGTTAAAATAACTCTAGGAGACAAGTCTAAAAAAGATCGCAAACTGTCTGTTTTGGGACAAGATATTCAAGATGAAGAAGATGTACCAAATCTAAATATAGCGAATGATAAATATCGCATAGGCTCAGGAGTTGAAAACGATCAGCAGGCGTACTATAAATTAAATCATAAACCGATACTTCCAAAGGAGCAAAATAATCAAGTTAATTTTCAGGCTTTAAAGAAACTTCATGATCTTTTAAATTATCGCTCCGAACATGATGATGAAAATTTGACCGAAGAGAAAAAAGAGTTATTATTCGAAATCCTTGTATCTCAATTAAAAACTCTATGTTGCAAAAGCAATATACAACCAAGTGTACAAAATCACCAAGTGAATACATTTGCTAGTAATATTTTATCAAATTTTCCAAAAGAAAATTCATATTTAACAGAATTTAAAACATCGAAGATCCAAAAACCAAACGAATTTATGTTTCTTATTGTAAATGACGAAATAAAAAGCAAAAGTAATGATGATTTGATACTTGTGGATCCTGAAACACTCGAAAAAAATAGTAGTGTTTTGTTATTGGGGCCTATTATAACTCCATTATCTGATGGTCAACTAAAAGTCGTTGTAAGTACCTAGTTGATATCAACTACTCACGCGAATTTATAACTATACCCGAATTACTAATTCCGTGGAATTCTGACGTTTCGTAATGTTACCAGAGATAAAACAATTCCCACAAAAAAGATAAGTAATTCAAAGCTTATGTAAATAAAAATCAACTGCCGCATGTACATATGACAAATGCCTGACAGACACTTCATGGACATTCTCATTCGACATCCATTTTTGAATAATTTTTTTCAATGTGCTTCTTTTGTTTTCTATTGCTGTTAGTGTGCACTTTCTAGTTTTCACTCTTGGTGTTTTCTATTTTAAGGCGAAACGAGTAATATTATTACGCGGCATATGGCTTTTTATGATGACAGGGAATTAAAGTAGTTTGGGGTAAAATCGTACTTCGTAGATGTTAACCCTGTTCTCCATACAAATAACTCATCTGTAAATGACAATGACATTGACAGCTGTCGGTATTCCCCGGAATTAGTAATTCGGGTATAAAGTACAATTTATTAAAAAGATTATAAGTTTACTTATAGGTACGATATAAGTAAACTTATAGTCTTTTTAATATTATAATCTTTTCATTTCAGATGGACCGCATTTCTAGTGAACTATCAAAACCGGATTATGTTCCACTTCTTCAGCAGCTCTCTGAAGGAACACTTAGTGATAACAATATAATTCTAATGAAAAATGTTATTTTTGGACATGAAGCTCGAAGATATATAAAACCTCATAGATGTAACTATCAGTCTAAGCTTGCAAAAATTTATGGTGGACCACGGTGGTTAATTTGCACTGGTTACCTAAATCTAAATACGCCCAGTTTATATGACTAATCGCTATATGACTAGTGACTAATCAAATTGTTAATCACCAAATAATCTAAATAAAATTAATGTGACGCGTGTACGCGCTGCTCCTTCTAGGTTGTAGCACAGTGGAGACCAATACTAATTCTATGCTTTTACTAAAACGATAAGTATGCAGACCTGGGTTTTCTGCTCAATGTTTGACAATATATTTTGTCCTGATTTAAAATATCCAGATTGGTCACCCTACAACCCTACATACTGATACTATTTAGCGTTCAGTAGATGCTAGGTACTTATTAATCTGTGGTTCTTAGGTACCACCACGAACCATCCTATAGAAGAGGACTTGGCATAATGTCCTATAGAAAATAGTGGATCGGAAAATAGCTTAAGCTTATCAAAATTTTCATAAGTGTGTAAGAGACAACACTACATTTTTAAACATAACAATAAAACAGATCGTGGCAGAAATTTTATTGCAACTTCCCTTAAGATGGCCTCCCTAAAATGTATACATGAACACTCACACACGCACAACTTGAGACATCACAATGAACACGCGCCATTTTAGGTTGGGGGATTGTGCGTGTGTGAGTGTATTTTTGGCACGTTTTTAAGGTAGGTATGCCTACTCTACTTATTATTATTATCTCTATGCCACGAACTTATTACCTGTGCTCAGTTACCAACTTTCAAGTTTCAATACCTCCCTGGCTCCCTAAGTCCCTACTCCTAATTTATAATAGGGCAGTCTTTAGTAGTTGTAGTTAGTGTGGTAGTTAAATACAAGCTAAGTAGGTATTTACAAACAAACAATTATAATTTATTTGATAAATAATTATAAAAAAAAAAATTAAGTATACCTAAGACTTGAAGTGAAAACTTATTGTGCGAAATATTAATATTATTAATAGATAAAGGCACAAAGAGTACATGCACTTTTAAAGCACTTTTAAGATTTCATTTCTGTGGATTCCCGTGATTTTAAGTATGTATACAGCCTACTGAACAAATTCTTACTTCAATATCATGAAAATTATGTAGATAACACATAAAAAATGGAATATAAAATAATCAGATGTGGTTGGGTAAATGAAGATCCAATATACATAAAATATCATGATAGTGAATGGGGAAAGCCACAATATGACAACATTCGTCTATTTGAGATGATTTGCCTTGAAGGACAACAGGCAGGGCTATCGTGGATTACAATTTTAAAAAAGAGAGAGAACTACCGTAAAGTTTTTCATAGTTTTGATCCATTTAAAATTGCTGAATTAAATTGTGATGATGTTAATAGACTATTAAGTGACTCTAATATTGTAAGACATAAAGGCAAAATTGAATCAATTATAAATAATGCTAAATGTTATATTACAATGAAGGAGAATGGAGAAGACTTTTCAAAATTCATTTGGGGTTTTGTGAATAACAATCCTATTGAAAATAATTGGAAATCTAATAGTGAAATACCAACTGAGACTGACATATCAACAGAACTATCGAAAGCTTTAAAAAAGAGAGGTTTTAAGTATGTTGGCTCTACTATCTGTTATGCGTTTATGCAAGCATGCGGCTTAGTCAATGATCACATAAGTGACTGTATTTGTAAAATGAAGAATGTTTAACTTCCTTATCCTCATATGAGGTACTGTGCTACTGCTATTGCCTCAAGTGTATGTATTTTGTTTGCCTGGACTGTTAAATAATATCCCCATGTACTTAATAAAAAAACATCTTTATGTCAGTTGTTTCGTTTTCATTCATTTACTTAATTTTTATGTGAATCATGAATGTAGTGATGTTTTTTTTTTCACTTGGTTTCAAATAAAGTCATTTATGTATACTACATAAACACAATAAACTAGTCAACAAAATGTAACACGGAAACAGTATCTAATTATGATAGTCTAATAGCTATACCTTTTGTTTTTTGTTGACGGGGGGGAAATCTTAAGATACTTGACACCCTGGGTAGAGGTCAAGTTATATGGGATTTGTACCCACTAAAACCCCCCCGGTGACCAGCCTCCGCGTGTACTGAGAGGCTCCGGGAACTCTAGCGAACATGCGCCGGTGCCTCCCCAACGCAAACCCCTTTGAGCACCACCACCACCACTACAGCCTTTTAACGTCCCACTGCTGGGCACAGGCCTCCTCTCTCATAGGAGAGAGGGATTAGAGCATAGACCCGCCACGCTGCTCCAATGCGGGTTGGCGGGCTTTAACGACTATTGTCACATGATAGTGATAATAACCGGGACCGACTGCTTTACGTGCTCTCCGAGGCACGGGGGTGAAACACCGCCAACTACCAACTCCGGGCTGGCACTGAGAATTTCTTGACAGAAAAACCCAATACCTAACAAATATTTGCCCGACCCGGGAATCGAACCCGGGACCTCGTGATCTGCAGTCACATCATGTCAGGATCTCAGGATGTCCTTTGAGCACATCCTGAGGTAAATCTCCTTCCTCCAGTGTGGCAGCCACGAAAAGGTTGCCATCTTCCCAGGGTCGCATGACAGTCGGAGCCCCCACTCCAGCCACCCGCGACCCCGATGCCCCATCTTCGGGGACTGTCACATGGGACGGATCAGGGCGCGACTCAGAGCGGCCCTGATGCCCTCGCCTCCGAGCAGGATCGTTCCGCTCTCGAGCTCGTTCAGCGACCTCCTTCTTTACCATTACGGTTTCGCAGAAGGAGACTACAGCCCTCCATCCCTTAACATCCACCAGCATAGCTGCTACAACAGCAGGCCGACCAAGACGCGACGCTCATGTTCCCAAGCAGGACACACCTCGAGCGTGTGTGTCCCGGTCTGCCTCGCAATGGTGACATCGCGGTGACGTCTCGCGGCCAATCCAATGTAGGTATTCACCAAAACACCCATGTCCAGTGAGTACCTGCGTCAGTTGAAAAGTGACGTTTCCATGCTTTCTCCCTAGCCAGGCTTCAAAGTGTGGTAAAATGGCCCCGACAGTGCGTTGGCGCGCATTCCTCTCCTCTTCCAAACGCATTCGCCACTTAAAAGTGCTTGTTGGTGCGCTTGCCTTCGCAATGTTCCGGCATCTTCATTACCCTGGCAAACGAAACGTGTCTGAGTATATACCGATGCGTCCATATCGGCCAGGATGTCTAAAGGCGGGAAACGAGCTAGAACAGTGGCCGCCTCAAAAGATATTGTACGGTACCCACGCGCTACCCTAATGGCAATCTTGCGCTGCACACTATTTAGTTTGGCTCTGAGCCGCTGAACGCCAGACAGTCTCTGCGACCATACAGGCGCCCCGTAGAGAGCTATTGATCGGACAACACTCGCGTAAAGTCGACGAACCTTTCGGATTTTTTTCAGATTTTGGCGATTATAACCCAAAAAGACTAGTTCTTGACACTACTTTTTCAGGGCGTTTATAAAGTAGAATAAAATTGCTACAATTTAAGATCAGAACCAGCTCTATAGGTATATTACTTACAGAGATGCTCGCGACTTCATTTGCGTGAATTCTTAATCTCATACAAACTTTCATCTCCCATTGTACCAACTTAGGGGCAGTTTTTCCAAAATTCCTTTAACATGTAATTTTTAATTTTTAACCCAAAATCTAAATACCAATTTTCATGGATATAACTCGATAAATGACGAAAACGTGACGAGGTCTCATTTAAACTTTCATCCCCTACTCAACCCACTTGCGGATAGAATTTTCAAAAATCCTGAAACTGATATTTTTTATTTTTTATCGAAAGCTCAAATACCAATTTTCATGGATGTAACTTGAAAAATGACAGACTTTCATACAAACTTTCATCCCCTATTTAACGCCCTTAGTGGTGGAATTTCCAATAATCCTTTCCTAGTGTACATTTATATCATAAAAGGAAGCTACTGTGAAAATTTCAAGTTTATAGCTTCAAGAAGCTTGTCCTGACTGACTGATCATCAACGCACAACCTAAACAACTGAAAGCTAGGAACTTGAAATTTTCACAGTAGCTTTCTTTTTATGATTTAGGTGCACATTAAGAAAGGATATTTGGAAATTCTACCCCTAAAGGGGTTAAATAGGGGACGAAAGTTTGTATGAAAGTCTATCATTTATCAAGTTAAATCCATGAACATTGGTATTTGGGCTTTCGATAAAAAATAAAAAATATGAATTTCAGGATTTTTGAAAATTCTATCCGCAAGTGGGTTAGTAGGGGATGAAAGTTTATATGAGACCCCGTCACGTTTTCGTCATTTGTCGAGTTATATCCATGAAAATTGGTATTTAGATTTACGGTTAAAAATTAAAAATTACATATTGAAGAAATTTTGGAAAATCTACCCCTAAGTTGGTACAATGGGAAATGGAAGTTTGTATGAGATTAAGAATTCACGCAAGTGAAGTCGCGAGCATCTCAGTAAGTAATGTACCTACAGAGCTGGTTCTGATCTTAAATTGTAGCAATTTTATTCTACTTTAAAAACGCCCTGAAAAGGTAGTGTCAAGAACTAGTCCTTTTGGGTTATAATCGCCAAAATCTGAAAAAAATCCGAAATTTTCGCGGTTTTTTCGATTTTTGACAAAGTTGCGTTCGTTGCTCGAGGTCACAAACTTGGATTAGTCATTGGGCCAACATCATAAATAAGTCTGCAAAAAATCAGAACTACCCGATTTAACGCAAGGTCGGATTACTAAAGTTACTGGACTAAAGAAGAGGAGGTATTATTATAATATCTTATGTGAAACCGTAGTCCGTAGAACCAGTGCCGGTCCTATTAACATTTTAACGTGGTGCGAGGAATAAAAATGGCGCCCCTCTAAATAAAAAAAATGTTTAAGCTGTTGCTTTATCTTCCACCAGAAAAAACAATGGTTTCTGATTATTCTGCTGTCAAAAGTTCGTAACACGTTAACTGCATTAGGGGATGTAACGAATCTCTTACAAGACTCCGCTGGTGTCTACTGAAAATCGTGTTCTACCCCTCTGTGCAGGAGATCTTAACTCCTTTATTTGAAGGTGTTTGACAGAATCAAATATACATACTTGCTTCTCTCTTTAAGTTTGATTGAATAATGAAATAAAAAAAATTGGAGATCGATGAGGTCCCTAACGCACTGAGTAGTGATATTATACATTAGGTGCGCAAGGAGAACGTTCCCGCCTCCTAAATCGTAGGGCTCGGAGACGCATGAAGTGAAGCGCGGGCGGCGTGGTCGCCGCGCAGTTTGCTTTAGTGTTGTGCAAGCACAGTGTGCAAGTGTCGACAGAGTGGGTCCGCACGCTTTGTCTGTGAAAAATACGGTCGTAAATACGTAATGGAGAAGTTTCCATTTTTTTAATTAATTAATAATTTAATTTAATTTTAATTTTAATTTAATTAAAAATTTAAGTGAATTATAATAAAAATCTGAAAGAAGCATTTAATTATCTCAAAAACTGAAAAGTCATGGAACCTTCACGAATAATTTCGTTTCACGCGGCTCTCCAGCGTGTGACGTCATCCCCTTCAAAACGAGGTATTTTATTATTAATATATATATAGCTGCTCGTGCTGATTCACTGACTGATTGATCACCTCTCCTGTAAAATTTTGTATGAAAAATATTTTTTTCACTAATTGTTTCGTACAGAAGACAAAAATTCATTAAGAACAAAAATATGGAGAGAGCTGATGATTGAGGATTTCGGAGACGGGCGAGGGGCACGCTTAAGGTATTGAAGATAGGTGGGGGGTGCTCGAGCAAATGTCACTCGAAACGTCATCCAATTGGCAGTGAGTTGAAAAAAAATTCAAAATGGCGAAAAAAAGATGGCCGCCATACAACTTTCGTCGGTCTCCATCTCGGAGGGTATAAAAGATGGAAGAGTGGTTTCTTCGCAAAAGATGATCAAAATCCAAAGGTCTACTCGATGAATAGAAAAAAAATTCAAAATGGCGGAATTTATTTTTCCATAGAAAATGTATGGCGAATATTGAAGAGACTACAAGTTGTAAACTATGCAAGGCTTTGATGCGGTTCTTTGGAGAACTCTCAAAGAAAAATATGGGAAGACATGATGATTGAGGGTTTGGAAGATGGATGAGGAGCCCGGGCAGGGTATTGTAGATAGATGGGAGGTGCTCAAACAAAAATTACTCAAAACCTCATCCAATTGGCACTGAGCTGAAAAAAAAACAAAATGGCAGATTCAAAATGGCGGCCATACCGTCAGCCTCTATCTCACTAAGCATAAAAGATGGAAGAGTGGTTTCTTGGCAAAATATGATCAAGACCTAAATTCTACTTGATGAACAGAAAATAAACCGGTCAAGTGCGAGTCAGACTCGCGCACCGAGGGTTCCGTACTCCAGAAGTATAAGTACAATCTGTTTTTCATTAGTTTGTCTTAAAAGGTAAGGTGCTAATGAAGCTAGGCCTCTAAATTGTATGAGCGCTCATACAACTCAGAGGTCTATACTGTACTGTCTGTACTGTACTGAAAACTGTACTGTACTGTCTGTTTTGGATAAAAATCGGGTTTAAAAAGCATCAACAACTTTTTATCATTTGGTTTGTATTTTAAATTGTTTAGTCAACTCTCCACCACCACCATCACAGGTACAGCTTTTTTACGACCCACGGCTGTGCAAATGTCTCTTCTCTCATAGGAGAGGGATTTAGAGCTTAGAGCCGCCACGCTTCTCTAATGTGGGTTGGCGGGCTGTAACGAATATTGTCACATGATATTGATAATAACCGGGAACGACTGCTTAACGTGCTCTCCGAGGCACGGGGGTGAAACACCGCCAACTATCAACTCCGGGCTGACACTGAGAATTTCTTGATAAAAAACCCTACAATAATTTGCCCGACCCGGGAATTGAATCCGGGACCTCGTGATCTGCAGTCGAATATAATACCCCTAGACCAACGAGGTAGTAAGTCACCTCTAGGAACACCTAATTTCACATCTCCGGTACCTACTTATCAATGTTACCCATGTCTACTGTATATACCCATACTACTCAATTCAAAAAATAAAAATAGATTCAATAATTTATTTATGATTTTAATCTGTGGTTTTCTACCTGTACTTTTTAGCAGTGCAAAGCTGTAAGAAGTTTTTATCATAGACCACGAAAAATAAGGTTTTTACTGTATTTTTTACTTTGTACGGATTAAGTACTAAAGCGACAATTTATGATAATTATTCAGAGAGCAAAAAGTGTCAAGATGATTTCGGAAATCATTTTGTTTTAATAATAATAGAACAAGATAAATGTAGTTCTTATAAAAAATAACATTACTTAGTTATATATATAGTTTTTAATTCTTATTAATATTATGTCAAACTTTTTAGAGGAGTTTGGCTGATGTTTTTTTTTTAAATCCGTAGACTGAAAAAAAAAAAAAAAAACAAAAGGCGGTAAAAAAAAATATGTTTTACCTTTCTTTCTACGTTGCATTCCTTCTGCGTAGAGTGATTTAATTGTTCTCAACATATTTTTAAAGATTTTCAATCTTAAAATATATATTAATATTTAATTACATATTTCAGACTGTATTAATCTATTAAATTAGTCTTAGTAATTAGTATTAAAGTTAAGTTACTATTGTTAAGTTAAGTGTTTAGCCGATTTCCTGGTAAGTGACAAAATTTTATTACTGAGATAGAATTATGGCGTCTTTTCTTCGCACCGTGCAAGTCAAGGAAACTGCTAATCTCGATGCACCTACTCGAGAAGTTCTCTTATATAATATTCCCGGTGACGGGAACTGCATGTTTTCAGCTCTGTCTTTTCATATATACGGTCATATAAACCGATCTCAGGAAATACGATCGCGTATAGTTGGAGGGATTGTATCGAACTGGGATCGATATGGCATGTTTACAATGCGTCGTGACGAAAGCCCGTATGTGTCAGCTGAAGAATATTGCAATGAAATGATGCAAAACGGAATTTACGGCACTACCACAGAATTGTCGATGGCAGGGGAAATATATAAAGATTATATGTTTAAACTGTATATAGATGGTGTTTATGCGCAAACATTCGGCACCGGACCTATAGAAAAAATGATCGGTTTTACAGGGCACCTCACGAGCGGTCATTTTGATGTTTTCATCGAAAAGAACGTAAATCAGGTCCCTTCACAAAATAGTAATTATAACGATATCCATTTGCCCAGCAGTGGGCAAATCTATAGGGCTGAATCTCCAACGTTTACGGAGTCACAGTCCTATAGTTTACATCTGAATAGTAATACTTTAAGCAATGAATCATTAATGACTATTAGTAATACAGAATGTTCTTTGCCAATTAGTAAGCATATACTGATAAATGAAAGTATAATATCTCCTACTTTCACGCAGTCGCAACCCTATTGTTTAAATGTTAATAGTAATAGTTCTGGCAATGTCTCATTAATCACCATGGTTAACGAAGAACGTTCTTTGGCAAGCGATGGGCAAATACTGATAAATGAATTTGCATCTCCAACTTTTACAGACTCGCAGCTTAGTAGGATAAACTATAGCCTTAGTCCATGTAAAGTCGTATTAGAGCAATTGCCTGTTGATAACCTACACGTAACAGAACGATTACAAAATAAAACTAATAGAAACGATATGTATCAACAAAACTGTAAACGTTCACGTGGTAGGCCAAAAAAGCAAGTAACTGTAGCTGAAAAAAAACGTAAGCATTTGGAGGCTGTTTTGCGTTACCAAAAACATAAGCCACAATCTCACAGGAAAGCCGTGCATCGGTATACAGCTGCACATCCCGAAGTGAACCAAGAGGCAGTACATCGATATACAGCCGCACACCCCGAAGTGCACAGAGAAGCTGTCCAACGGTATACTGCTGCACACCCCGACGTGCACCGAGAGGCCGTACAAGTATATAACGCTGCGCATCCTGAAGTAACTCGACAGGCTGCGTTAAGATATCAAAGCTTGCATCCTCAAACTCATCGTGAATGTGTTAGTAAATATTCTAAAACACATCGAGATGAAATACGTCGAATCAGAAATATTCCTTTAGAAATACGTGGGCTGGGTTTAACGGGTGCACTGAAAGGTAACGATTTAGATAAAATTAAACCGATTCATTTAAAATATTCTCTTATGTGTGAAGAAACTTATAAATGTATTTACTGCAGTGCAAGACTTTTTGATGAAGAAAAGTCTCGCACAAAGTGGTGCTGTGGACAGGGCAAATATAACGTTGACCCACTCGGACCACTAGATGCCGAGTTTTACGCAAACCAAAATTTTTTAAAAAACGCTAGAGCATATAATAATCTGTTCAGTTTTTCAGCGCTAGGTACAACTCACGGCTTTCAAAGACCTGCGGGTCACGGTCCTAACTTAGTGAAAGTTCAAGGGCGTATTTACCATCGCGTCTTTGATTTGGCTTATAGTGGTAGCACAAATAATACAGCATTATATATACACGACGGAGAAGAGCATCAAAGATTAGGAAATCAACAAAATTTGTGCCCCAATCTTATCAAGGAGATTTACGTGTACTTAAAAAATAATAATCCCTTGATAAAAGATTTACACTTATTAAATAATCACCCAAGTTCAGAAGCTCGATTAATTTTTCAAAACACAAGTCGACGTACTCATGGACCGATATTAGGAGATAGACCGGTGTCGAATGAGCTTGCAGGTTTGATTGAAACTTCAAACGAACATCACCCGCGAGCAGTAGTAATATGGAAAATTGGTGAAGCAAAACCACACACAGTACACTACTTACATCCCGCATATGAAGCGTTTCAGTATCCTTTACTGTTTCCTAGAGCTCCTGAAAGATATTCCATTGATATTAAAGATAAAGCTGGCAATAAACTAAGCCAAGTAAAATACTATCGTTGTCAACTCTTATCTGAAGAGCGGTTTGCGATCTTACGACGCCTTTCGCAAGAATACTTTGTTGACATGTGGTGCCGGACCGAAGAAGAGCGTCTACAATATTTCAAAGGTATTCAAAGCGAACTAAGAATTGCAACCCGACGTGAAATCGACGAAACGATCGCAGGTGAAGGCATACGACCCGGTAAAGTATATTTACCGGCGAGTCTTACGAATAGCCCACGTTATATGCAGATCAAGTACCATGATGCTATGGCCATTGTTGCACGGTTGGGAAAACCAAGCTTTTTCCTCACTGTTACATGTAACCCGAAATGGCCAGAAATAACCAACAGTTTATATCCCGGTCAACAGTCAACAGATCGCCCTGATTTGTGTGTGAGAGTATTTCAACTAAAGTTGTCAATACTGTTGAAAAAAATCAGATCAAAAGACTTCTTTGGTACCATTGTGTCAATTCTACATGTTATAGAATTCCAGAAAAGGGGTTTACCTCACGCACACATTACGTTCCGTGTAGAAGGAGGAGGGCCCATCGATAGTATGGATATTGATAAATTTATTCAAGCAACTATACCTCCACCGGAACAGGGACGACTGAGACAACTGGTTTTGCAACACATGGTGCACGGCCCATGTGGAACAGAAAGGTCACCCTGCTACGATCAAGCTGCTGGGAAATGTTCGAAAAAATTCCCTAAAAGTTACACTGAAGTGACGTACACGGATGAACGAGGCTCAGTACACTACAAACGTCCAGCTGGCGAACAGCCGGCAATTCGTGAACGAAATCAAACTTCAGTCACTAACAGGTGGATTGTGCCGTACAACCCGGCGATACTATTGATGATGGAGTGTCATTGCAATTTGGAAATTGCATCCACCTCCAAAGTGGTTAAATACCTTTACAAGTATCTGCACAAAGGTCCCGATCACGCAAAAGCGGGGGTGACAGAAGTATTCGACGAAATAGAACACTACGCTCAATATCGATATGTGAGCGCCTCAGATGCAATGTGGCGTCTATTGGAGTTTGACATCAGCTGCAGATACCCAACTGTTGTTGCACTACCGGTACATTTACCCGACGGAGACGCGATTGTTTTCCGTACCGGAACCGAGGCGCAAGCATCAGAAAATTACATGTCCAAATTGAAAATTTACATGACGAGGCCTCCAGATCCTGAGTTGGATGAATGTACTTACATAATGTTTTATGAAAGGTACAATGTCGAAACTCAGGTCCGGCCTAATCCAACTGTAAAAGTGTTGGCTCATGAATCTGGAAAATATTTTATTACAAAAAGAGTACGAGGCGAAATCGTGGCTCGAATTGTCTTTATATCTCCTACACTCGGTGAACTTTATTTTCTGCGAATGTTACTCATGCGTTATCCGTGCCGGAGCTACGACGAACTGCGAACTGTCAACAATATAATTTACGACACTTTTCAAAAAGCAGCGTTCGAACGTGGTATTCTGAACGATAACCAGGAGTATGAATCGGCAATAGAAGAGGCAGCCGGCTTCAAGACCGGCAAAGGTTTACGTCAGCTTTTCTTCGCACTTATCATGGACGGTGCCCCAGCCCTTCTGTTATGGGATAAATACCGTGATCATTTGTGCGATGATTATCACAGAGGATGTGAATCTGAAATAGAAGCCGCTTACGACCACGGCCTTAGAGACATTGAACAAATGTTACGTGCTCATGGTCGCTCGCTGTCAGATTTCGGTTTGCCAGACATAAGACACAGCATAACCGAGCTTGACAGAGAAACTGGAAGATGGAATGATGAGGCGACTGCCATATTAAATGAATGGGAGTCCAAATTAAATTCGCAGCAACGGGCTATTTATAACACAGTCATATTACTTACTGAAGATGATTGTGAAGATACGCACCCGGTTTTCATCGACGGTCCCGCTGGCACCGGAAAAACCATCTTGCTTAACGTGATTGCTGCAAAAATTCGTTCTAATGGACATATTGCCCTATGTACGGCTTCCACGGGTATAGCTGCACTAAATCACGATGGAGGTGTCACAGCACATTCAATGTTTAAGCTTCCGTTAGACTTTGAAGGTGGTAATGCAGTGTGGGGAATTTCGAACAACTCTCAAAGAGCAGCGTTGATCAAAGCAGCACGTCTTATCATTATCGATGAGGCACCAATGGCTCACAGGTACCTGCTTGAAACAATTGACCGCGGTCTCAAAGATCTAATGGAATGCAATACCAAACCCTTTGGAGGCAAAGTGTTAGTATTAGCTGGTGATTTTAGACAAATACCACCAGTGATAACAGGAGCAGGAGAACGTGACATATGCCGGGCCTCAATAAAAAATTCTGAAATTTGGCACTACGTTCAAAAATTCAAGTTAACTGAAAATCAGCGTGCAAAAGAAGACCCCTATTTTGCTAACTTTGTATTGAGTATTGGAGAAGGTGAAGCTGAAACAACTGAAGAAGATTTATTAATTTTAAAAAATATCAATTACGTAAATAGCTTGCAACAATTAATTTATATTATATATCCAAAGTACGAAGTCTGTGACCCAGAAAATATATGTAAAAGGGCGATTCTATCGGGAACTAATGAAAACATAAGAGATATTAATCAAAAAATACTTGAATTGATACCTGGACCAATGACTATCTGTTACAGTGCCGACACTACTGACCACCTGAATGACAACTCAGCTGAACGATTAGAAGGCAATGTTTTAAATTCTATCACAGCACCCGGTGTGCCCGATCATGACTTGAAACTGAAAGTAGGCGCGGTCGTAATACTTATTCGAAATATCAGTTTCACACACCGTTTAGTTAATGGTACTAAATTAATTATAGATCAAGTCTCAAAATTCACTCTGTTAGCGCATCACCCAAATAGTAGTGAGCCCATCGTCATACCTCGCATAACTTTTAAATTTAAAATAGGGCGAAACGGTGTAGAAATGACACGCAAGCAATTCCCTGTCAAGTTGGCTTATGCTATGACGTTCAATAAATCTCAAGGGCAAACTCTTGATCGTGTGGGAGTAGATCTAAGAAGTGATGTTTTTTCACATGGACAACTATACGTTGCTTTGGGCAGAGTGCGGCACAGTCACAATTTGCAAGTCTTGGTCCCGCCAGAAAGAGTTAGCAGAAATTACGCTCTTACTAAAAATATAGTTTATAAATCACTACTGACCTAAAATTCAAAAGAAAATCGGACAAAAACAGTAATATGTAAATAATATTATGTAATGTGTAATATAAGTAGGTAGATAGCGTTGTAATAGAATATACTTAAACAATATTATGTTCACTTTCTATACTTTTCTTTGTGTTATTATTATTTTATTTCAATAATTTTAAATGGCTTAATATACCAAACATTAAATTTTCAATCATAATACCTTACTTTATTCTTACTTCACAAATACCCCCAGTCAGAAACTTAAGATGTTACAGTAATATAAGGGTTTTTTACTATAACACATCTGAATCACAGGGATCTTTTGTTTCATATATCAAAACATATTTTTAAATATGTAAGTCATTATTCTAAGATGTAAGTAGATATTTTTTTAATTATGCTGTTTTTCATATTTATTTAAGGATTAATGCTTAATAACGACACAATATTTGTTTTAATGTTTATTTTAAGTATTTATTTATGTATCGTGGAGCAAGGTGGCAAAAATATTTAAATTTTTGTAATATTTTTGCTAAATTGCAATAGGTCTCATTATTCAGGCATGCAGAATATTTTTTACCCGATTACGTTAAAGCCAAAAGTAACGGTTATGATTTTAGCAGTCTATGTACATATGTTTATAGTTAAATTTTAATTCTGTTTTAAATGTCTGTTAATGGGAGAACCACGTAAAAAAAAACGAGCTGATGCCATACCTCCTGGGTGGCTTGGAAACTGGCCCACTACACTTTTTATATTATAAAGTAATACGTACCTACACGAAAAAGTTTATACGTATTTATAATATAAAGAATTATAGTGAGCCAGTTTTCGAGCTACCGAAGCTAATTTCACTGTTTCAGATATTCATTTTGTTGCTAAGTTTCTTTAGTGATATGACTCCCAGGGTGATGTGACCTGAAGATGATGACTAAATTCTTAATACAATATACCTATACCTACTAAAAATCAAAACGGTTACACACCAAAGCTATAAATCCAAGCGGACTCCTGTTTCTGTTGTTTACTCGGTCCGTCCACGCGGTCCGCTTTAGCGGGCCGCGCACGCACGCGCCGTACTAGTTATATATATAAAGCTACTTGAAGTCAGGTACTGATCACCTCTCCTGAACAATTTTGTATGGGACTTTTTCACCATAATTTTCATGTGTGTAAAATTCAAAAATATAAGGTCTACAAAATTATAGAGAGAGCTGAACGTGGAAAACTGACTAGGGTGCCCTAAGGGATCTCGAAAACTATCAGTCGGAAAGGTACCGTCCCGAAACAAAAAATGTTCAAAACCTTGGGCCATTGGGTGAACCGGTAGAACTAATCAAAAAAGGCAAACCGCAGATCTGAGGACTGAGATCTAATAAGTCCATAGACTAAGAAACATGCTGATTTTGTTGGAACGGTCAGAAGGTGTAGCGAGTGAGCTTCCAACGCAACAGGTGTCTGTTGGCTCCTTAATGGGGCCTGTCACACTATCAATACCGTATCACGATCCACGGATCGCGGATTTCAAGACATTCCGGAAATCCATCAGTATTGACGCAAAAAAGCGGCCAAACCATCAATAATTGGATCGCGTATCGCGGATCGCGTGATAATACTGATAGTGTAACACCCCCCAATGTAAAACGCGTGATCGTCATTTTCCTTTTCATAGTTTTTCGAGGTCAGCACTTAAAATTGACAGTAGTGTGACCATTTGCGAGATTTTCCTGTCTTTTTGGCAGAATTAGCCCCTACGATTGGCTTAAATTCTCTAGCAGATTTTGTCAACGTTGTATGCTGGTTTTGGCAATATTGTGAATATTGTGATGATGAAAATAATCATTCAATTATGAACCTTAAATAATGGTATAAAATGTCCCTATCAATAAATTTCTTATCTGCGCATATGAGTTTGATTGGTTTCCCAATTATTTGATTAATTCATTGTAGGGATGTGACATTGAGTAAATAAAATCGATTAATTAAAAATCGATTTTTCACTTTTCAATAATAATCGATTTATGAAAAATCGATTATTTATATTATTAGAACAAGTTACATTTTAGGGAAAATTAAACCGACTTCAGTTCAATAAACTCAAGAGAAATCGGTGTACCTACCTACCCACCAGGGTTGTTACGGATGCAAAAATTTAGACATAGGATTTGATGCGGATGCGATTTTGGGATTAAAAAAATACAATTATTTAAATTTTAAGTGCATAAATAAATGGAAATCAATTTAAATTAATTTTTTTTAATAAACTTTTTTTAAATTTAACATTTTTGTCTATTGTAAAATAAGTCCAGACACTGCTTTTTATTAGTGGCGACATTTCACTTAATGTTTATATCAAAATATGTAATATTCATTAAACACGCAATAAAATAAACTATGAAGTAGGTACACACTGTGTCTGTGTACTACATACACAGTAAACACTCACTGTAACTATAATTTATTGACAATGAGAAAAAATACAACAAACAAAACCTGGAAGATCTTGTTACAAGCCTTCCTGCGCGTCCCGAATGAAGTTAGCAATTATCAAAATAAACGAGGAGAACGTGCCACTATGACTCCGCCCACTTGTTACTTGTTGATGTGAATCTGCATCCCTAAAACTCCACATTGATTGATGCGGATGTAAATGCGGATGCAGATGTCTGAATTAATGCGAATATTCCGCATTTGCGGATGCGGATGCGAATATTCGTAACAACACTACCTACTACCTACCAATCAAAATTATTAATGGCATATGGGTACATTATTTTATGCATGTAACTTTGTACATAAAAATGATAACTAGATGTGATATAATATACTGAAGCCTTCCTGAAAGTAAATTGGTTTTCCGTAAAGTCGAGTAAATTGGTTTTCCGTAAAGTCGGTTTACGGACGATAATTTTACGTGATAACGTCATAAGAAAACAAAGAGATAGATGCGTCACAAGCCGAACGCTTAGTCTGATCGTGCTTTATTTATCGCTTGTTCCGCTCTCATGCTTGCTCGCGGTACGTGACAATGAGTTATGCTTTTTCGTGTGTGTAGCCAGCGTTCATCGATTAATAAGACGTTATCACGTCAAAAATCGGCAATATCGGTTCGTTGGTTTGTGAAATACTCTGGAATATACATACATAATATATACGGATCGAAACAGAACCCCTTTTTTGATGTCGGTTAAAAAATGCCTGCTTTCCTATAAATAGTAATAAAACCAAGAGATTAGTGTTGTATTATCAATTAACAGAAAAAAAAATTCCAATAAGTCTTAAAATAACCAAAACAATTTTAAACAATTTTGACCTAAAACTTAAAACAATAATATAATAGCTGCCACAAATTAAGTTTAGTGTCATTTAGAATCAAAATAAAATGAAAGACTACAAGAAATAAAACGACAACCTTTTGATGTCAAAATTAAACCTACCTACAAAACAAATATTTTTTAAACTTAAGTTTAAACATAGTTTATACAAAAAAAAAATTGGTTGTCTGTATTAAGTCGATTTACGTGATAACATCACAAGAAAACATAAATAAAACCGAACGCATAGGCCGATCGTACCTCTTTATCGCTTGTTCCTCGCTCTCGCTTGCACGCTTGGCTCAGGCAGAACGTGACAATGAGTCATGTTTTTTCGTTTGCGTTTTCGTGCAGTCGGCGTTCATCGATTTATAAGACGTTATCACGTTAAAAAATATTATTGCCACTTATGTTGAGTACCATTTAGGTACATATAAAATAAATAAGTAGGTATAATTATACTACTATTAATAATAATCAAACGACAACCTTTTGGTCTCTAAATTAATTTGCAAAACATATCTTTTTAACAAAAAAACTTGAAATAATTGCCATTATTATTCAGTACCAGTTGACATCGTTTTTTCATCTATCGCATGATTTATAAAAATCGATTAATACGTGTAATTTACATAATCAATTTTTTAATAATCGATTATTGTTATTTAAAAAATCGATTTATAAATCGATTATTTTTTCACATCCCTAATTCATTTTTACTTCTGTTCAGAATGTCCGTTATTATACGCTATGATGATTAGGACTATATATGTAAAAATACCGGAATAATACGTATTATTCCAAATTTTGCGGTATTATTCCTCAAATATACCGTATTATGCGGAATAATACTCGCCTACAAAAATGCAAGAAGTGTGTTTTACATATCTTCATTATGGGCAATTTTTGGTCATCTGACGTCATATTTTGTTTTAATTAGGTAGTTTCTTAGAATAAATAGGTAAAGAAAGGCAGTCGTCGACGCGGCGATAAGCCGTTTTTAGCTCGCCTCGGCGGCTAGCTACGTCTATCGTCGCGTCAGTGCTCAAGGTCGAGTCTTAGTACTACGAGCTCGTAAAAAATCATTTGAAAATGACTATAGATGTGCCGATTCGATTATTTTGATAATCGATTAATCGATTATATTAATCGATTATAAAATAATAATCGATTATTAATCGATTAATGATCGATTATGAAATAATTCTTAGAAAGAACTGAAAAAACAATTCTACTTTCTGGAAAAAATTCTGAACCCTTGCATTTAGTAGCAACATCTATATTATAACCTTTTAGACTGTTCTGAAAAAAGAAAAACAAACACTATTTTTTAAATTTTTTGAAATTGAAATTAGAAAATTAAATAGAATAATTAAAAAATAATGTAATTGATCAAAATTAAATATACATACCTATTAGGTACCTATTTATTACACTAAGGCGAAAGTTTGTGTGTGTGTGTATGTATGTGTGTATGTTTATTACTTTTTAACGCCGCAACTACTGGACCGATTTGGCTGATATTTGGATTGGAGATAGCTGGTTATGTCCTGGAATAACACATAGGCTACTTTTTATCCCGGAAAAGTGTTCCTGAGGGACTTAAATAGATATAGACTTCCAAACACGAGATAGGTACTGTTAAACGCTGATTGTTCTTAGGTACATCACGCTCACACTGTCTACGCGCTCACATAACAAATTATTGCAATAGTTTGCTGTCGTTGCATGCATTTGTATGCTTTTGCATGAATTTGCTGTCGTTCTCGTTGCTAAGTGACTCTTAGATGATTTTGTTCAATAGTAGATTGTATCATAAGGGAGCAAAATAATATTTTTACGGCAAGGGCGCTTTTTTGAATCCAGAGCGAAGCGAGGGATTCAAAGTACGTCGCCCGAGCCAAAAATATATTGCGCCCGAGTGATACACTCTTACTTTTCATCACCCTGTATGAGGAAATAAAAGGCGCCTCATATTTTTAACCCTCGACGCAAAAAAGACGGGGTGTTATAAGTTTGACGTGTCTGTGTGTGTATGTATGTGTATGTCTGTCTGTTCCCCCATAGCTCTCGAACGGATAGACCGATTTGAATGCGGTTTTTTTGTTTGAAAGGTGAATTAGTTCGGGAGTGTTTTAGCTATGTTTGATGAAAATCGGTCCAAGATGGCCGCCGCCACAAAATGGCGGATTAATAATAAAAGTATAAATTAAAAATTTAAGAAACCCCCGAATTTCGCCATTTTGTGATGGCGGCCATCTTGGATTTGCATAGTGTTATTCTACTAGTCAAGACCTTTCATTTGATACCCATATTGAGGGAGTTGTGAAAAAATATGTAATCCGCCATTTTGTGGCGGCGGCCATCTTGGACCGATTTTCATCGTACACAACTAAGAACACTCCCGACTAATTCACCTTTCAAACAAAAAAACCGCATTCAAATCGGTTCAACCGTTTGAGCGCTACGGGGGAACAGACAGACACACACACATACACACACAGACGTCAAAATGAAAGGTCGTGACAACAAGACCTTTCATTTAATACCGATATTGAGGGAGTTGTGAAAAAATATGTAATCCGCCATTTTGTGGCGGCGGCCATCTTGAACCAATTTTCATCAAACATAGCTAAAAATACTCCCGACTAATTCAACTTTCAAACAAAAAAAACCGCATTCAAATCGGTTCAACCATTTGAGCGCTACGGGGGAACAGACAGATACAGACACACATACATACACAGATGTCAAACTTGTAACAACAATAACAACAATCGATATCATTCGCGCCTAGCCCGGTGGGACCACGGGCCCTTCATCTTCAAAAAGTGCGCGGCAAAGATAATTGCGGCGCAATTATTTATAAGTGCGCCGCAATTATCTTTTACGCGCACTTATAAATAAGTACGCCGCAAACACCACCTTTGGGTGCACTTAAAGGCGAACCAAGTCGTCCTTTTCGAATAAATGGGATGAAAATATTTTTTATGTGTACAAACTTATTAATCACGGGTAACATCGCGGGGCACAGCTTGTACATATATAGATACTCATAGCGGGGGTAATTTCACTACAGTTGGTAAAGGCGTATCGTTGGTTCGGTGTGTTCGAAAAGTTGAGTATGTATGAAAAAGCTGTAAGCTGCATAACGCTCGCTCACAGTCGGCGGCTGACTATCCGTTTGGTGTGAACAAAGCCTAAAACTAACTTTGAGGGAATACCCTTTTTATGCAATGATAGGGTTGCCAAACCATATTATATTTTAGCAAGCAAATTAATAGCAGAAAGCTGGTAGTAAAGTTTGGTAATTAACGTATATGTTTATAATCGATCATGATCGATTATGCAAAATCATAATCGATTACAATCGATCATTTTAATAATCGATTAATCGATTATTGATAATCGATTACGCACATCACTAAAAATGACATACTGTGCTGTAGAAAGGTGTCATGATGCATCACACAATCATCAAAAACATTTAAAGATCACATTTCACTCGTAAGCACTACCGAACAGATTACATTTTGGAGTAAAACATTTTTTAAAACTTTAAAATAAATCGTAAATATCACAGACGCCATTACAATGAAAATGTTGCTAGCTCTGGGGAAAATATTTTACCATCATTTTACCCCATATCTTTTTTCTTATTCTAAGTACCTATTGTTTTTAATGCCGATTCACATTAGTACTACTGTGTATTACTAGGGTGACCAAATACTTAATTAGGATGACCACATGTTACATGAGAAAAAATATTGTGTTGATTTTCTTGTTTCTATAAAAACAAGATATTTGAACCAGTTTTGGCTATTTTTAGCTGACTTTAAAAAAGGAGGTTATGTATTCGACTCGGTATGTATGTACAATGTATACATGTATGTAAGCGGTATGTATGTATGTATGTTTTCGATTATTTCAAAAACCAATGAACCGGTTATGAAATTCATTTAGTGTTGGATGCAGGGTATAAGGGAACCAGTAACTTACATTTTCTAACAAATATCAAAATTGCAGCGCACATCAAATAATGACATTTATAGGCAAACTAGCTGATGCTCGCGATTTCGCCCGCGTGTATTCTTATAAATGTCACTTGTGGGTGGAATTTCCAATATTCCTGAAACACGTAATTCTTTAATTTTAACCGAAAGTATAAATACCGATTTTCATTGATATAACTTTAAAAATGACGAACTTTCATACAAACTTTCAACTCCCATTTAACCCACTTGGAGGTAGTCTTTCCAAAATTCCTTAAACTCATAACTCTTTATTTTCAACTGAAAACCTAAATACCAATTTTCATGGATATAACTTGAAAAATGACGGACTTTCATACAAACTTGCATCCCCTATTTAACCCTCTTAGGGGTGGAATTTCCAATTATTCTTTCTTAGTGTGCACTCAAGTCATAAAAGGAAGCTACTGTGAAAATTTCAAGTTTCTAGCCTCAGTGGTTTAGGCTGTGCGTTGATCATCAGTCAGTCAGGACAAGCTTCTTTATATTATTATAGATAGATAGATTTTCGATACCCAGGGTAACATTATTGTACCTTTAAAGTTTCACTTCTACCGTGTATGAATTGCATTCAAACACATTTTTTTCACGTTTATATTGTGGTATCTTGTCACCACTACTATTACCTGTCTTCGTTTCCGAAAGTGGTCCCCTTTTACCTGTTATTTTATTTTAGAATCTGTACAAAATACATGTGCAGAAAAAATATTACCCTCCTGGATCAGTAAGTTTATACCAGTACATTTAGGGAGAATGTACCCTACATTTAGGGAGAATGTCGTTCCACGTGCAGCATTACTCATGCGCTTGTGTGCGTGTCGGCAAATGTAGTTACAGGGCACTTACACATTCATGGGTTGATTTATAGCTTACGTTTCGAGCGGAAATTTGTTAGAAACTTACATTCTAAGCGTAATAGTTCGATGGGTAGTTTATAGAAAATCAATAAAAAGTACCTATCCACATTACCTACTACACAGAAACTTAAGTATGTAGGTATAACTACCAATACTTATCTATTCTTACTAATAAATAAAATTGAAGTGTCTGTCTGTAATTTCGAAATAACTACCTCATATTAAGCTCATATGGTTATTTGAACTGTACCTTAACTGAAGCACACGGTTTTTAAATTTTGCCGGGGGACAAGGGTGGCGACACCACAAACTTGAGGTTAAGCTTCTATTGACTCCCCACAAATGTCCCAAAAATAAAATTGCGTCCTCTAATAAATGCAAAGCTCATACATGTAACATTTCAATGGACTAATATAGGTAGGTATATTGTTTGAAATCAATGAAAAAAATGTTTATTTACATATTAAATTGATCTACTCGCTAAATATATCAATATCAGTATATTACTATATCACACATTTAAAAAACCCTTACATACTTTATCCGGTACTCGGTAAAATCAAGAAAATGAAAAACATAGTCATCAAAACCAACTGTATTATACGGGAATTTTTGGAATTTTACAGAATTATACCGGATTTTTCGTATTATTCCGATTGGTATTATTCGTATCATTCCAGCCTTACATCTATAATTAGGACATAATTTAAGAATAGTTTTATGATTACGAAAAATATACTTATTTTTTTATTTAATACTAATTTTATTAGTAGCGGCACGAAAGTCTAGCGCAGCACCTTCAATGCCACAGAGTACATTATATATACTTTATTAGAGATTGCACTCGCCTGTTCACCTAAAGCGACCTCCACAGGGAAGTGGCTAAACTAAAATATATATAACTACAACGCTATAGTACTATATATATAGGTACTACTGGTACTATAATATATATACTATACTATTGTCCTTGTGTATCGTATAAAATAATTTATCTTAATTATTACAAGATCACTAAAGAATGATGTGACCTTGTAATAATTAAGATAAATTATTATTATACAATACTTACATTAAAATTGTAAGAGGTGGTCTCCAGATGTTAGGAAATGAAACGCATGTTGATAATTTTCTGCTTTTTAATCGAGTCTTTTTTACATGCGTGGGTCACTGTTATTTATGCAAAGATAATCGGAGTCGATCACGTCCACGATCACGAGATGAAATGCACAGATAATTGGAGTCCAAGAATGGCGAAATAGTAATAAAATAAGAAAAAACTAACGAAGCACCATTAACACAATAATTATCCAACTGTCATACTAGAAAAACTTCAATGTCAAACTAATTATTGTTGTCAATGTTGGTCAAACTGAAATGGCCGTTCGCTACGTTTAGAAATTAAATCATAAATGTTTCATTAAACTTCCAACTTATATAGAAATATTTACAATGACTGTTATGTGAGTTTTAACTTAGAAATTTATCCTACTATACTAGCGGCACGCTATGATGGCCGGTTTGACACATTACAATAGTGATGTGGAATGTCAATTTATTCTCGAACAAAAAACAATTAAGTTTTGTTTTTGTACCTGATTAAATAGGTTTAATAAAACAAAAATGTATATGTTTATTTAATTTATTTGAACGAACTGAATATTTGAACGAAAATGAATATACATACTTTATATGCACACAAGAAACATATGAATACAAAAGATACCAAAAAAGGTGCCACAAAAGGCCATAATTAATCAGATTCGTCCATACTACTATTTTCACTGTCGTCACTGCTATCATCACATACATTAATAATTATATGTTCGTTTTCTATAATATTATCTATTTTCACATCTCTTTCATAATCTTCCCTTATTAATTTAACAGTTCTATTCACAACCTTTTCCCAGTCTCCTTTAGTCACGTGTTCACAAGCTTCTTCTAATAATTTTAGCATTTTTTTTGTGGTAAATGGGGGTTCTGTATTGTGTCTTGCAGCATATCCCTTAATTTGAGCCCACACCAACTCAATCGCATTATACTCACAATGGTAAGGCGGTAACCGTATAACTCTGTGCCCATGTTCTAATGCTATTTCGTCAATGACGTATCGGATCTTGGTTGGTTTGTTTTCTTTTAAAAGACGTACTAATTCCGCTTTTAACATATTCATGTTTGCATCTACGCCATTTTTACGAAGCCATGCGACGATATCAGCTTTCTTTTGGGATTGGGCAGGTGGCTTGTCAATTTGCATCGAGTGGTATGGGGCGTTGTCCATAATTATAATAGATGGTTCAGGGAGGCTACACAACATTGAGGTAAACCATTCAGTAAACTTTTCTCCATTCATGTCTTCATGATAGTCTCCAGTGGTTTTTGACGCAAAAGCCATGAGAGAACCTTCGACAAACCCGTTGATGGTTCCGGCGTGACAAATTATAAGTCGCGATCCTTTTCCTACAGGAACTTTGGAAGTAGATGCTGCTGTGTCATCGTTCCAAGAACGGCCTACAGTATGGTTAGCATTAAGCCATGTTTCATCCAAGAACACAACATTTTGCCAATTTTTGATTTCTTTCACTTGCCGTAAAAAAGTATACCTTGCCATCGCTATATCAAATCTTTCCATCAATATTTTGCGTTTGTTACATTTTTTGTATCGAAATCCAATGGTCTTCAAAATCTTCGTTAAAGAACTTTCCCCACCGAAGAATAATCCAGCTTCCTTCAGTGAATGCACCAACTTTTTTCTTGTTGGATACTCCTTCTGTAAATAGTAGCCGTAAACATGTCTTCGGATAGCATCGGCATCAAAGCTATCGATGCCTACGACTGGTTTTGCTCGTTTTCTCTTTTTTGGTGTGTGAAGTTTATTTTCTTCTGTGCCAGTCTCGCCATATTTTTTTTTAGTTATCCGTCTAACAGTTCGTTGTCCAATATTAAGCGCATCAGCTACGCGTTCAACCACTGACGTTATAGGTAAAATTGGCCCTCCATTTTGAGCTTCACGATCGAAATAGTTACGAAGGCGTATTACGAACTCACGTGTCTGACTATTTAGAACAGTTCTCTGCGTACGTTCGGTCATATCGACGAAATCCACAACAAAGGGCTTGAACAGAGTCCAAATTAACGAGCAAGGGTCAACAGTAATGCAGTATCAATATTTGAAATCCAAAGCCAGGTCAAAACTATATCACAATCGCATTGCACTGACAGTTTATACTTTTCGAAGCAACGTCAATTCGAAACTGCTTTGTTTTGCATTGAGCATTGACGCGAGTTTGCCGGAGGTAGTAGTTGTGCTAGCCAGCGATCCTATGTGACGATCGTATTAGATTCCATTTTTAAAAATTTATTGATATTTTTTTGCGATTTCAGAGGTTTGTCCACATAGTGAAAATTGTTCATATTCACAAGTACATTCACCCCTTAAATGGTGCAAACTGATTTTTCTACACTTGTATACATTTAAGAAATCAATTTAATAAATAAATTTTGAGTCCTAAACCTAAAACTACATTCGATAAAATTTATGAATCTCTGCACATCACTATCGTCAATAAAGTAATACAATTATTTCCTTCAAAGTCGTTATCAATTAATACGGAACTTCATGAGAAACTACATTCGATAAAATTTATGAATCTCTGCACATCACTATCGTCAATAAAGTAATACAATTATTTCCTTCAAAGTCGTTATCAATTAATACGGAACTTCATGAGCGGACAAACGTCAAACCGGCCATCATAGCGTGCCGCTAGAGTAACTCATATTACTCTCAAAAAAATATTTTACATATTATTAGCTGAACTGTTTAATTAAATGACATTAAAATAAATTAGACTAAAACTTCTGAACGAACACTTACTTCAGTGGCATCATAGATAAAGAGGCACAGATTATAAATACAAGATAAGCGCCATCTTTAGGGAAGTGGTAACCGGGGTAATTTTCATACAATGAAAAAATGTTTGAAGTGCAAAGGCCCTGTTCAATGCGCAGAAGTCGAAAATGAGGTACTATCTCGGGTGGTAAGGGGGTCACGGGGAGGGCGTGGGGATCGTTCGTAAGCACTGATTCATTATATACTCTTTGCACTGATTAGCTCTCCAATCGTATTGTGTCCCGCTTACTCGTACGACGCTGCGCGCACTTGAAGGTCAGCGCTAGACTTTCGTGCCGCTACTTGTACTTAATGTGCTTAAAAAAGTTGCCAATGCTTTTGATATTTTCTACTGAATAGAATTTCTCAGTTTTCCAGCGAAAGTACCTTTAAAGCAGAATTTCTTATTTTAAGTTGGTCACACCGATTGACATTTGACAGCTTTTATTATTATTATCTCTATGGGTTTTTTTTATTGATTTCAGTCTTTCTTTTTTGTGGTTCTTTTCACGGTGCTGCTGCTTCGTGTGCACCTAACCTCTCCGAAAATCAATTTGAATTCTCTCTTCTCACAATGGCTGAACAACGTGAAAGAACCTTCATTATGGTCAAGCCTGATGGTGTACAACGTGGCCTAGTCGGGGAAATACTTCAGAGGTTCGAGAAAAAAGGTTTCAAACTTGTAGCTCTCAAATTTGTATGGCCGTCGGAGGAACTTCTACAGAAGCATTACAGCGATTTGTCTTCGCGACCATTTTTCCCCGGTCTAGTCAAGTACATGAGCTCGGGACCCGTTGTGCCGATGGTTTGGGAAGGACTCAACGTTGTGAAGACCGGACGTCAAATGCTCGGTGCGACAAACCCAGCGGACTCTCAACCTGGTACCATCAGAGGTGATCTGTGCATACACGTCGGCCGCAACATCATCCACGGCTCTGACAGCGTTGAATCGGCTAACAAGGAAATTGCTCTCTGGTTTACTGAAAAGGAAGTTGTTGGATGGACCCCTGCTGCTGAAAACTGGGTTTATGAATGAATTATGAATTCCATTATATTAATAAGTCTAATGAAATAAACTATGTAATTAAATAATCTCAAAAATTGTTTTTCTAAGCATTCATCTTATTTGGAGGTTTGCTTTACCTAATATGGAAAATAAATATCTATTTATCCAGCTGTTGTAGATATTTGCAGTTCAAAAGTTATTTTACTCATTCAACTTAGGATTAATTACAACTTAGTTCTATGGAAAAAAAACATTTTGTATGATGGGAATTAACTACCAAAGTAGGTTCAGGTGGGTATACTTACATACTAGTTTCTGTAAGATACACACTATGATGGCATTTTTACAATTTACAATTCTGTATGCTGTTGATAGAAGCAGAACTGAATAAGTGTAACAAAAATAATGCAGCAAAACATCGAGCTGAATAATTAGTGCGAGTATTTACAAGGAATAAAGAATGTGCACACACATATTTCTTAACTATTTTTCCTCTGCATCATATACTTAGTTGCTGTGGTTTGTGAAGCCTTTCCAATTGTAATTACATAATGCTAGTTTTATTGAGATAATAATGTTGAAGGTTTGCAAGGACCTCGTTACTATTTTTTAATTCATATTAATTTCAAAGTAGCTGGTATAATATGTGGAAACTTAAATAAGACGCATATTAGAAAATAGGTATAACATATAAATAAAACAAACTGACACCTCTTTCTATTTGCTTTTAATATGTATATGGATCATTACCATTATGATTAAAAAATTATTATTTCTACCTTAACAAAGCATCATTTTGATGCATCAACTTCACTCTCTGGGTGAGATGTCCTTGACTCACATTATCTTAAGAATAATATTAACTACATAAAACTATTTTACAATGTTTTGGTAAGTTCATCTCATCCATTATAAATATCAGTAGTTTGTCTTCTAGATTCTATTTCTACCCAATCAAGCCTGATTTATTTACATGTGACAAAATGTTACAACTGCCAGTTTTCCATTTTTAGGGTTCCGTACCCAAAGGGTAAAAACGGAACCTTATTACTAAGACTCCGCTGTGTGTCTGTCTGTCTTTCTGTCCGGCTGTCACCAGGTTGTATCTCATGAACCGTGAAACCTAGACAGTTGAAATTTTCAGCGATGATGTTGTTGATGATGATGTCTGTTGCCGTTATAACCACAAATAGTAAAAAACTAAATAAATATTTAAGGGGGCTCCCATACAACAAACATGATTTTTTTGCTCGATATTGATAACGGCAACTGATAGACGCTTGAAATATTCACAGAATATTTAGTCATATATTCACTTTAAAAATAATTAAAATAAAACAAATATTTAAGGGGGGCTCCCATACAACAGACATGATTTTTTTGCCATTTATTTATATAGATAAAGGTAAGGGACCCTTCATGCTCGAGTCCGACTCACACTTGGCCGGTTTTTATTTCACACTCAAGAGTTGACCATAATTAATTATTTCGCTAATCCACAGCCAATAATAAATCTTATTATTATATTAAGTGATCAAATAAACATTTCTACAGAAAAGCCCGTGTTTAAATGATATTTTATTTACAACCCTTCTAATACTAAAGATACAAAAATAAATCCACTTATTTATGTTGTCTTTCTCACACCTAATGGTCTAAGATCCCGCTATACAACAACCTTCACCGAGATGTTTATTTGATGAAACGTATTTTATATTAATTTAATATGTCAATAAATATATTGCATATGGGTTGGCTAACAAATTTCAGTCCAGGATATGATTAATTAATAATAATAAAAAAACAAAAAAAAAAAACTTTTTTAAACATTTCAACGGTTTGATTATTATTAGACAAATTCTATACCAATCGAAAGTATGAAGCCCATAGAATATGCAAACGTTAGGTTGCCTATTCTTTTCCGGTCACAACTCTCGGGTAGCCAGGTGTAAACAGGTAAATCGATACATCCTTTGCACTATTGATACGTGCATTTTGCACCAGTCTGATTATTATTGAATTAAAATTAAATGAAAATAAAGATCATTTCATTATGAATTTGGTCAGTGAAATGTTTAATTTTTTTTTAATTATTAATTAATCATATCCTGGACTGAAATTTTTTTGGCAACCCATTTGCAATATATTTATTGACATATTAAGTAAATTAAATATAAAATACGTTTCATCAAATAAAGATCTCGGTGAAGGTCGTTGTATAGCGGGATCCTATACTATAATAAATATAATATAATGGCAGTGTTTTTAGTTGCTTTTGCATCTTTAACATTGAGTGAAGTTTATAAAAATATAAGCAAGTCATTGTTTTTTGTAAACTTAAAACATGTTTAAAAAAAATTACATAAGTAATTCTTTAAAATCAATATAATTCTGTACTTGCAAATAAATAAATGTTGTGTAAATGACAAGTTTAGGAGTTAACTTGAAAATCAGACATTGCAAAAACAAGTACCTACACAAATTCACAGAATATTGCTAAGTTATTACAAACATAATATTTATGTTTATACAATAACCTTTTTGTGTATAGGTCATTGTGTTTATATAATAAACTCTATTAAAATGGCCATTCGCTAAATTACAACTATTTAGATTAATTAATTAATAATTATACAATATTTACAGTTAGCAGATAAATTATATGTGTTATTCACGTAAACTTTATACAGGGTAGGGTATAAATAAACAACGAGCTTGAAAAGAAAAGGCAATTTTGAATGATTAATTAGAAATGTATTTGAATTAAACAAATTACGTTAGGAATTTGTTAAACCAGTAGAAATCATAATATTATTATGTACATAATTATCATTAATTTGTATGTGAAATAAATATTAAAGGTATGATTTAGGTAGGCAGTAGCAATAGAATTGCTTCTTCTGTACAAGGCTCGATGTAAGTGACGAAGGGTGGGTCGTATGTCCGGCGGTTAAGGTTAAG
Organism: Melanargia galathea; assembly: GCA_920104075.1. Taxonomy (NCBI): domain Eukaryota; kingdom Metazoa; phylum Arthropoda; class Insecta; order Lepidoptera; family Nymphalidae; genus Melanargia; species Melanargia galathea. Next base: position 7,920,514 of record OV049863.1, read on the forward strand.
TCACGGATCTGGGTTAAATTTTAGTAACAATAAAAAAAAATATGCTATTCAGTTGAACAAGTCAAAAACAAGGATTCTGTAACTTTTCACTAAAATTTGACCCTTTCAATCTTATCCACTGAGGCATGAATAGTTACTGACTTCACACTTTGTTTTTGTTTTGTGATTGTCTTTAGGGTCGGGGCATACTAGCACAGAGTCGAAGTGCATCGAAGCGAATCGGAAAAAATCCCTATAAAACAAGGCATGAATTTCTATAAAACAAAAACGAGACAAGCGAATGCGCGTGGTCAGCGTATAGGAATGCGCGTGCATTCGTACTCATTCTGCCTTATTTTTAACCAACTTCAAAAAAGGAGGTTCTGTATTCGACCCATATGTAAGTATGTACGTATGTTCGAGATTATCTCCGCAACGAATGAACCGATTTTGATGATTTTTATCACTATCGTAATCTACATACTTTCAGGAAGGTTTTAGCGTATAACACATCGAGTTATCCTTCTTATATACGAAGTTATAAGCGTAAATGTATACATATATCACTAATATGTTCTCTGAGATTGCCAGACTTGTTGCTGAAGTTGAACTTTTTAGTTAGAATCGATTGAAGTCGGTTATTTTTTTTATGAAAAAAATAAAGTATGTAGAGATAGGTGCCAATATGCCATAAATATTAATTTTTGCTTGACGCTGAGATAGCCTAGTGGTTAGGACAACCGACTTCTAATCGGAGGTCGTGGGTTCGATCCCGAGCACGCACCTCTAACTTTTCGGAGTTATGTGCGTTTTAAGTATTTAAATATCACTTGCTTTAACGGTGAAGGAAAACATCGTGAGTGTTTTAACGGTGAAGGAAAACATCGTGAGGAAACCTGCATGCCTGAGAGTTCTCCATAACGTCCTCAAAGGTGTGTGAAGTCTGCCAATCCGCTTAGGCAGCGTGGTAGACTATGGCCAAAACCCTTCTCACTCTGAGAGGAGACCCGTGCTCTGTAGTGAGCCGGTAATGGGTTGATCATGATGATGATGATGATGCTTGACGCTTCGATGCTTCGACCCTGTACTATTATGCCCCGACCCTTAACTCAGCGGCAGGTTAACATTAACCGGCCGTCGTGCAACTGCCACTAACCTAAGTACCTAAGCCTAAACTCATAGCGTCGTCTGTTGAGCGCGGTGTTCGACGTCCGGCTGCGAGCTCTGTTGGTCGGCGGCCTGCTGCTGGCCCGCCTGGTGGTCGTGCTCGTCCTGCTGTATCCGCGAGGGCAGCGGCGCCGTCTGACCTGTGTACACCACGAGTATATTGGGTAACTAGCGGTCCGGCCCGGCTTCGCCCGTGGTACATAGATAGCACTCAAGGATCACGAACATATCCAATGGTGAAAGAATTTTTGAAATCGGTCCAGTAGTTCCTGAGATTAGCGCGTTCAAACAAACAAACTCTTCCGCTCTATTATATTAGTATAGAAGTATAGATTGTGTTCTCGGTATATTATACAAACACTAGCTGCGCTTTGCAGTTTTACCTGCGTTACTACCACATGAGTGGAAGTAGTCCTCCTACACCGTGTATATACTGACTGGCCCGTTAGTACGGTTGTCAGTGACGCTGCCCTCCGCTCCGGGGTTGCGGGTTCGATTCCCGCCCCGAGTCTGGGTGTATTTATGTAAGTATATAAGTCGACTGCCCCGTTGGTCTAGTGGTTAGCGTATTCGACTGCAGATCATGAGGTCCCAGGTTCGATTCCCGGATCGGGCAAATATTTGTATCTGGTTTTTCTGTCAAGAAATTCTCAGTGCCAGCCCGGAGTTGCTAGTTGGCGGTGTTTCACCCCCGTGCCTCGGAGAGCACGTTAAGCAGTCGGTCCCGGTTATTATCACTATCATGTGACAATAGTCGTTAAAGCCCGCCAACCCGCATTGGAGCAGTGTGGCTAAGCTCTAAATCCCTCTCTCCTATGAGAGAGGAGGCCTATGCCCAGCAGTGGGGCGTGGTTATAAGTAAGTTTATTATGTAACACGGGTAGTTGTCACTCACCGTACTTGTCGTGTATGCCGCGGTGCCGCTTGAGCGCGAACCGGTCGGCGAAGGCGGCGGTGCAGATGTCGCACTTGAACGGCTTCTCGCCCGAGTGCACCTTCGCGTGGTTCTTGAGGTGCGCCGCCTGGCTGAACGCCGACCCGCACGTCTCACATCTAACACACGATTGTATTTCAATGATTTTTAAATCCGTGGAATTCTGACGTTTATTAATGTTACCAGAGATAAAACAGTTCCCACAAAAAATATAGTAAATTCAAAACTCACGTAAATAAAAATCAATTGCCTCGTGTAGATATGACAAATGTTTGACAGATACTTCATACTACTGCGAAATTTATTCGCGCGAATTTTTTCGCAAAATTCTGTGACATATGGGAATGTATGAAGCTGCACGCACATGCGATTTAAAATTCGCGAGAAAAATATATCAAAATGCGGAATATAAACCGCGCGAATAATTTTCGCAGTGCGGCCCCGCTCTAATTTGGGGTAAAATCCTAAAATCGAACTTCAGGTGGCAACTATATTAAATCAGATTATAGTCTGATTTTTAATTCGATGGAATTCTGACAGTCGTCATTTAAAAATAGAATGAGTTATTTGTATGTAAGACAGGTTTACCATTCACCAATAATTTTATGTTTCAATAGTTATTTTTATGTCTGGTCAGTGTGGATTTTTTTAATGAGTACCTGATGCCCACGATTTCGTTCACAGGGGACTTCTTTTCTGGGATATTGTTTATTTATTTCTTATCAAGTTCCCAAATACAAAGTTTCATGGTTTTATCTTCAATAATGACAGACTCCCATACAAACTGTCACCCTATTTAAACCCCTTCAAGCCAATTTTTGGCGACAAAAAGTAGCCTATGTCCTTCTCCAAGGTCTAGTCTATCTATGTACCTCATCAAAATCGGTGCAGAGATTTAGGCGTGAAAGCGTAACAGACAGAGTTACTTTCGATAACAGGATCAATTCAATATACAAGCATTTTATATGCCTGAATTTGAGTACATCTCAATTTACTTGCACACTAGTGGAAAATTCATATTGCATGAATGACTCAGAAATAGTAAAAGCAAATGTACACACTTGTAAGGTTTCTCGCCCGTGTGGATCCGGCGGTGATTCCACAGAGTGGCGTGACGCGCGAAGCCCTTGTCGCACACCTGCATACAACATCATTTCATTATAATTACGACAACAACAAAGCAAACTAGATATCCACGGGTTATGTTATATGTAGATATCACTAGCGGACCCAGCAGACGTCGTCCTGCCCGCTATTAGCGCCACCTACCGGGTCCAATTTTTCTACTTACAAACCTTCCTCTTGAATCACTCTATCTATTAAAAAAACTAGTAGTATTAAAGATTTAAGCATACATAGGGACAGAGAAAGCGACTTTGTTTTATACTATGTACTGATAGCCAATATGTGTTTCGGAGAACACACAAACCAGTTGTAGGCTCCATCAGTTGTATTGTATTTTTAGGGTTCCGTACCCAAAGGGTAAAAACAGAGCCCTATTAATGTCACTGCTGTCTGTCTGTCTGCCGGTCACAGGTCTCTAACTTGTAGATGAAATGGGTTATAAATCTGAAATTTTGGTATTTATTTAGTTACAATTCTTTATTTGCGTATAAAACCAAAACAAAATTATTTGGGTGACTATAAAGCCAATCTCTTAAATGTACAGAATATTAGTCTCTTGCTATAATCCTAAACCAGAGCTAGGTACTTATTTGCAACCAAGCAACGGTAAATATATTATGGCAGTTGTTCTATTTAAAATCATGTGAATAAAACCTGGGGCCTATTTAATAAACGTTACAAATTGTAAAATACAATTACAGGTAACAGGCTACAATTCTACAAGTTTCTGTTTAATAAAAATTATGTTTTACAAATTTGTCATGGTGGAAAATTTACAAATTTGTAAAATTTATCTACAATTTTGTAGATTTCTGTTTAATAAACATTTTCACTTGACAGGTGAATATTTACATATTTGTAGGAAAAAGTGCTTTATTGAACACATAATTGTAGTTACATGTTTACATATTTTGTAAATTGTACTACATTTCTGACAGGTAGTCTCACCCTGTGTCGAAAAATCTTACAATTTGTAAAAATTAAGAAACGTTTTGAATTTCAATTTGAATTAATAAAAAATGGTTCTAACACCGAGCAGTGAAAGTAGTGATGATGAATATTGGACTGTACAGCAACGGCCCCGCAGAATTTTTCGTAAAAAATTAAATTTTAGTCTTACCTAATGTGACCAACTTTTCTTTCAATGAAAAATTTCGGCTAAGCAAGAATATTTGATAAATAGAATAGGACGTTATCTTGAACACCGATACGGTCAGAAATGCAGCCCTTACGCCCACTGAACAAATTTTGTGTGCAATTACATTGGATAGGCTGTGGCTCACAATACCATGTAGTAGCAAAATGCACACGGTATTAGTAAAGGAACGGTACATAACTGCATAAAACGTGTTTCTGGATTAGTGGTCAGTAAATTATTCGTCAATTTTATTTACGTCAATTATAGTAAGCTACTACTTATTAGTAAGCTACTACTATAATATTACATATTTGTAATTTACAATATAGTGCAGTCAAATTTGACTCCAAAAGTGGCTAAAATCGCAAACGAACGGCTAGTTCTGATTTTTTAATATGTTGTTAGGACCACTACCAGTAGTGTAAATCCAATTTTGCAGCTTCGAAAGACCTGTGCTAACTTTGCAGCACTCGAAAAACCGCGAAATTTTCGCACTACTTTTGGTTTTTTCAATATAAGTCCTAAACTATGGGTTTAAAAAAAAATATTTTCTATACGTTTTTAAAGAAGATTAAAATTGCTACAATTTAAGACCAAAACTAGCTCTTTAAATTCAATATTTGCTGAGATACAGCTCTCCAAAAATTGACAATTAATTCCGAAAAAGTGAAATTTTAAGATTTGGTCAATTTTAAACCCCGCTATCGGGGAAAATACTCATTTTACAGATAAAGTTAATTGAAAAGATGTTGTAGTAAATATAATTAGCTTTAATTTAAACACTAAACGACGTCTGTAGCCCATATAGTTTACTTATAAATTCTAAAAGTTTAAAAAATGGGAAAATTGCAGTTTTCTCTTCAGTTTGTTTTGAATGTAGTTTGAAAGAAAAAACCATGTACACCCACAAGAAATATGTATTAAAACTATTACTAAGTATTTATATTTAGTATTTATAATGTTATTTATTCAAGAAAAAAATTATTTATATTATTATTGATATTTATTGATTTTTATGAAACATATTAACCTGTATTAAAAGGACATTATGAGTTCCGAGCAATATAAGTCGTAAACTACGCATTTTTTTAAATATTTTCTATACATTTTTAAAGTAAACTAAAATTGCTACAATTTGACACCAGAACCAGTTCTGTAACTTCAATACTTGCCGAGATACAGCTCTCCTAAAAAAGAACTTTTTCCAAAAAAAGTGAAAATTTAAGATTTGGTCAATTTTCGACCGCCATCTTGAGGATAATACTCATTATAAGGGTAAAATTATAGTCAAAATGTTGTAGTAAATCTAATTAGCTTTAATTTAAGGGTAGAACGACGTCTCTAGGCCATATAGTTTACTCACAAACCTTAATGAACAATTATAACCAAAAATAATATCTTTGTAATGCAGGTTAATATGCTTCATAAATATCAATAAAATAAGATAAATAATTATTATTTTTTTTCATAAATAACATTATGAATACTATAATAATAGATTAAATGTACATTTCTTGTGGATGTTCATGGTTTTTCCTTTCAAGGTACTCACAAACCAAACTAAGCAGAGCAAATTTACGAAAATTGTTTTCCCATTTTGTGGACTTTTAAGATTTGTGAGTAAACTATATGTCCTAGAGATGTCGTATTACCCTTAAATTAAAGTTAATTAGATTTACTATAACATTTTTACCTATAATTCTACACATAAAGTGAGTATTATCCCCAAGATCGCGGTCGAAAATTGACCAACTCTTAAATTTTCACTTTTTTTGAAAAAAGTTCAATTTTAGGAGAGCTGTATCTCGGCAATTATTGAAGCTACAGAACTGGTTCTGATGTCAAACTGTAGCAATTTTAGTCTACTTTAAAAATGTGTAGAAAATATTAAACAAAAATGCGTAGTTTACGACTTATATTGCTCGGAACTCATAATGTCATTTTAATACAGATTAATATGTTTCATAAAAATCAATACATATCAATAATAATATAAATAATTTTTTTCTTGAATAAATAACATTATAAATACTTAATTTAAATACTTAGTAATAGTTTTAATACATATTTCTTGTGGATGTACATGGTTTTTTCTTTCAAATTACATTCAAAACAAACTAAAGAGAAAACTGCAATTTTCGCATTTTTTAAACTTTTAGGATTTGTAAGTAAACTATATGGGCTACAGACGTTGTTTAGTATTTAAATTAAAGCTAATTATATTTACTACAACATCTTTTCAATTAACTTTACTCGTAAAATGAGTATTTTCCCCGATATCGGGGTTTAAAATTGACCGAATCTTAAAATTTCACTTTTTTGGAATTAATTGTCAATTTTTGGAGAGCTGTATCTCAATAAATATTGAATTTAAAGAGCTAGTTTTGGTCTTAAATTGTAGCAATTTTAGTCTTCTTTAAAAAAGTATAGAAAAATATTTTTTTAGAAACGCATATTTTAGGACTTATATTGAAAAACCCAAAAAAAGTGCAAAAATTTCGCGGTTTTTCGAGTGCTACAAAATTAGCACAGGTCTTTCGAAGCTGCAAAATTGAATTTAGACTACTGGTAGTGGTCCTAACAACATATTAAAAAATCAGAACTAGCCGTTCGTTTGCGATTTTAATGTCAAATTTGACTGGCGTAAATATTGTAATTTACCACTACATATTTGTAAATAACAATATTGTCATAAAACTCTACAGGCATTTTTTACATATGTAAACTTTTATTAAACAGCCTTTAAAAGTATAACAATTGTAAGTTATTTAATTGTAACTTTCTTACATATTTGTAACTTTTATTAAACAGTACTTGTCCTACAATTTAACAATTATGTAGCTTTTTTACAAATTTGTAGGATTGTAACGTTTATTAAATAGGCCCCTGATCATGCTAAATTGGAGACTTTTTCATGAAAATAAACAGTAAGTATCAAAAAATTTTAACTAACCTCACACACATAAGGTTTCTCGCCGGAATGAGTTCTTTCGTGATTTTTCAGATGCGGCGACTGCGAGAACTGCATACCGCAGGTTTGACATCTGTTTTCAAAAATAACTTGTTAATTTCTCTTTGAACCACAGTTTAGCCATCTTATTGTGGACACCTGTTCAAGTAGGATATGATTTTCTAATCAGTTGTCGAATGATCATTCCTGATTCAGATAAAAACTTGATTTGAATGAATATTCAATGTTCAAATGATCTTTCATTCGAATGATCATTTAGTATCTGAAATTTGAAAATATTAAAATGTTCATTCAAATAATAAAATCAATCGCTACACCACTGCAGAGGTAGTGTGACTGTGAAGTAATATACACTACCATGATATTACATTATGTCCACAAGTTGCAGTCCAAATGTGTGAAACTCTAGATTCGTTTGATTATGTAGTATCTAGTCTAGTAGATTGGGTTGATTTGATATTTCTTTTCTTTAATATACAAAAACAAATACACATACAATTCCACAACATCCGTCCACTACAGCCTGTTAATGTCCCACAGCTAGGATTAAACCCCACGCTGCTCCAATGCGGGTTGGCAGGATATAACGACTGAGGTAACTAACTAACTTGGTGACCGTTGGTCACATGCATGATGAGTGACAATAACTGGGACCGACGGCTTAACCACCTACTACCATCTACTAACTCCGGACTGGTACTGAGAATTTCATGACAAAAACCAACTGTTCAACCCAGGACCTTGTGATGTACAGTGGAACATACTTACTGCTATACCAAAAAGGCAGATGCAATATACATATAATTTTATTAGTAGTCACAGTAAAATATCTGACTCACAACTAAAACTACATTGGGCCCTAAGGTGAATTTTGCTGTTTGTATACTAAAAATAGGTAAAAAATATAATATATGTATTGTAACCACCTACTACCATCTACTAACTCCGGACTGGTACTGAGAATTTCATGACAAAAACCAACTGTTCAACCCAGGACCTTGTGATGTACAGTGGAACATACTGCTATACCAAAAAGGCAGATGCAATATACATATAATTTTATTAGTAGTCACAGTAAAATATCTGACTCACAACTAAAACTACATTGGGCCCTAAGGTGAATTTTGCTGTTTGTATACTAAAAATAGGTAAAAAATATAATATATGTATTGTCTTACCTATAAGGCTTTTCTCCAGTGTGTATCCTCGAATGATTCTTAAGATAAACAGCCTTCGCGAATGCAATGCCGCACACACCACACTTAAAGTTCTTTTCACCCGAATGTAATTTCTTGTGAGACCACAACGATGAGTATCGTGAGAACGACCCCCCGCATATGTTACAGTGGAAAGGTTTCTCCGCGTTTGTCGCGTTGTTTTTGTTTTTATTCCCCCCGATGAACACTATTCCCGATCCGTTGCAGTTCTGACACTTGGTGACGGATGCCAAGTTTCTCTTTTTCACAGGATGATGACCCGCGGGTACTGAAAATAATTGAAACTTATAATTTAATTTTTTCAAGTGAAAACTTCTTTAGCCGCGTTGAGCACTGAACGCTTTCCATGAGCTATAATATGTATACTGTGTATATGTATATGTACATAATATGTGTACTTTTTGGGGTGAACAACAAGCGTGAAACTCGCGACATCGTCACTGCACGTTTCCAGTTTTCACTTCTATCAGCAGTCTCCAAAGAGTACCTCACATTTTTTTAAGTCATACATATAAGTCATTTTTAACTTATAATCAAAACAGGTATCCACCATTATTAATCAAAATTAAAAGGTATTGTAGGGGATAATGGGATTTTCTTGTATGAAGCTAATTTTCCCATTAAATTCGAAATGGGGATAGTTGGGCCTACCTAAAAACTCGACTCATAGTCATGGAACTGCCAAATGCAAATGAAGTACGTAGTACGTAAGTAAACGATTAAAGTTAAGCAGAATTCACCACACACTCAACAGTCCATATCTCAGAAACTACTAAACCGGTTTTAATGAAAGCACAGTTCTCTAAGTTAAAGTAAATGTAAGCCATTAAAAATAATGGAAGAACGGTCACAATTCGATTCATAGTTTCGGAGAAATCTAAGTAAATATCTATTAAATTTTGTATAGGTGTTTGTTTGGATTTGGAAGCCTTTATAGATTATAATTTATCATAATGTGAATATTTTACAGTTCCAATAACATTACATACATAATTATGTATTGAATTGATAACTTCTTTTTTATGAAGTCGGTTTAAAAGTATGTTTTGGGTTGTTACTTGTTTTCTGTTGCTGCGGCGGGGGCGCTGGCGGCGCGGCGGCGAGCGGGTCGGCCGGCGCCTGCGCGCCGCTCACGCCGCCCACTTCGAACTTCACGTTGTTCTCCGCTGACACGAATATTTGTGTTGGCACTGTCCAACAAACCAAACAGAAATAAGTGAATTAGTATATAAAAAAGTGGCTGTGTGCAATACACACATGGCGGATTTTTTTCCGAATGCTCCAAAATATTATATTTTATTAAACATTAAAACCTTGTTTATTTTTTTTTAATAAAATTTGGGTTCAAAAACGGTGTTTTGGAAACCGACTTGTATTCTATCTTATTCTCTAGCAGGCTAAATCCAATGTGAATATGTATGTTTGTCCCTCTCTGTCACTTGTGCAGCGTCTGGGAACACAAACGACATCCTGTCACCTTATGGACTCCTGGTACACAAGAGAGGATTTTGTTGTTGCTATGCAGAACGATACAAGTCACTTCAAAAATATGTTACATGTTTTGACAACCTCTCTAGCGCAGTGGTCTTATAAGTGGGAGATCACAGGTTCGATTCCCAGCAAGGACAATTTGGGAATTTATAATTGATAAATTGTCTCTGGTCTGGTGGGAGGCTCCAGCAGTGAACAATTACAACCCTGAACCCGGGGATGGTTAGCGAGTGACTTCTTCAACAGCGTTGTTAAAAGTGAATAGTAACGATCAAAGTAATAAATAAGTATAGTAATAGTAAAGCTGTGATAGCCTAGTGGTTAGGACGACCGACTTCTAATCGGAGGTCGTGGGTTCGATCCCGGGGCACGCACCTCTAACTTTTCGGAGTTATGTGCGTTTTAAGTATTTAAATATCACTTGCTTTAACGGTGAAGGAAAACATCGTGAGGAAACCTGCATGCCTGAGAGTTCTCCATAATGTTCTCAAAGGTGTGTGAAGTCTGCCAATCTGCTTGGCCAGCATGGTAGACTAAGGGGTGTAGATGACAGGTGCTACGCTCAGGAAGGCAAGCTGAGCTACAGGGCACCGTCATAAGTCGAACCACACACGTCCCCGATGCTGGACCTCCTGATCTCATTCGGGCTCGGAGTAATCTGTGCTTGGGTGGGCTCAGGGGGCTCAGTCGTACACCCTGGGCAATGTTGCAGCCAGTAACGAGCTTGCCTAATTTTACACCTTCCTCGGGTTGCAACAGCCAAATGTGGTCAGGGCGGTACAGGCTGCGATCTCCCCTCGCAGCAGGTACGTCCCCTATCCCCCTCCCTAACCTAACATCCCATGTCTCCTATCCTTCCCAAATACAATTCCTATCTACCCCCCCCCCCCCCCCACAAAACACAAATGGAAGCGAATCAAAAGAAAATAGAACTACTCCAGAAGGGTACCGGAAACGGAGAATCCCTTGCTGAGGCGACTGATCGGTCAGCCCGAACAGTCGCCTCAGGCTGCCCCCCGTATTCTGGAGAGGGCAATGCTTCGCTTTTAGGTGTGTCGCGCGCCGTCGAAGGTTCGGCCAAAGACCTTCAATTAAGCATTGGTAGAACCCTTCAAATAAGGGACGAAGAGGACCTACTGAGGTCGCCGTCACCAGGGCCGTCAGGCCAGGGTGAGGGCGCCTTCACTACGGTTCGTTCAAAGAGAAGTCTGAAGCGTGAACGAAGACTTAAAAGACAGCAAACGGTGTCGGAACAGCCACCGAATTCCCAACAGCCATCGGGGAGTACCTCGGCGGAAGCTGGGCGGACGGGGCCGGTACGACCACCGAAGAATAAGAGGCAAAGCACCGACCCAGATGAGCGTCGACCAGCGAAACGCCGAAACCAGGGGATCCGGGACGGGCCGCGCTGCTCTGCAAAAGAGCAGAGCGATCTGGCCGTGGCCATACATCGCGCTGACGGCGCCCTGGTCGATGCTGATCTGGCGGAGGTCATTAGGACTAGGCTTAGCAACCTTATCCTGAAGGCGGGTAGGGAACAGGAAGACAGTGATAAGCTGAACTTCGCCACATCGGGGTTGGTGTCAGAAGGTTTCTTTCTTGTGACACCAATGAACGTTCTGGCGAGGGATTGGCTACTGTCATGCGACCTGGGCCTGTACAATGGTGTTCAGATAAGGTTGACAAGACGAGATAGGGGCAGGGTTGCAGTATGGATCCCAGGGATCAAAAAACTCGACAACCCTCTGGAATACCTACAAGTCCAGAACAGGAAGAGACCAGAGCTGCAGCTGCCTGAGTGGAGTCTCATTGTCAGGGAGCCCCTCCCTCTGGGGGAGCGACTGATACTGGGAGTCCCTCAGGAAGTTTGCCAGCTCATAGACAAGGAGGGGGTTTGGCTGTACTATGAGCTTACTCGGGTACACGTCAAAGTCCTAAAACCAAAGGCAAAGGGTAGCACGCCGGACGTGGACATGGACGACACAACACAATGCCCACAGTCGGGTGTAGCCGGTGGCGAGTCGGGACGAGCATCGTCGGGTAAGGCGGACCAAAGCTGCGGAGGTGCCAGTGGGGACCAAAGGACCCCCCCACAGTGCCCTCCCGGTACGGAAGAGCCTGGAACGGCGGGCCCGTCGCGGGTCAATACCGGTTCACAAAAGAGCCGATACATGAGTGATGCTGAGAAACTCGCGGGAACCTTCACTGGGACCCGTTGACGGACTCAGCATTGACATGTATTGGAGGAGACACTACACAAAGGACGCATCACTAAACACATCATAATAAAAAACAAAACAGACAGACACACAAACACAAAACACACAACACATACACTAAGAATACTTCAGTTAAATCTGCACCACTGCAGAGAGGCCATGAACGAACTCTGCCAATTTGTGGTCAACAAGAAAATAGACTTAGCTCTATTACAAGAGCCATACGTCTTCAAAGGGCGCGTGGCCGGCTTGGGACGCTTGACTGGCGACGTGATTTACCAGAGTAACGGTGAGTCCAACCCCAGAACATGCGTCTATGCCAGTAATAGAATTAAGTCCTTAGGACTAATAGTATCTGAGCCTTACAGAGACCTGGTGGCGGTTGAAACAACCATACCGCTAGCTGATGGGAGCATGAAGAGAGTGGCTTTCATATCGGCATACATTCCCAGCGAGGCCGACTTCAAACCACCAACAAAGGAACTTGAAGAAACTGTAATTAAATACAGAGGTAAGAGAATTCCCATTATTATTGGGTGTGATGCAAACTCACATCATGAGGCGTGGGGCAGCACTAACACGAATAGTAAAGGGGAGCTACTAATAGATTTTATTGTAAGCAACGGTCTTGAAATTATGAACATTGGAGACAGTAGCACCTTTGTTACAAAATCAAGACAAGAAGTATTAGATATTACACTAGCAACTGGAGATATTTCCAAATATGTCAATGAATGGAAGGTTGATAAGGATGAATCTTTTTCGGACCACCGAAGAATAACCTTCAACATTGACAGTAAAGTGGAAAATGTAAAAGTTAGGAATATTAGGAAAACGGACTGGGAAAAATTTGCTTCAACAGTAAGCAAATGGAAGCCAAGCCGTACATCCTTTAGTAACATAGAAGAATTAGAAACAGGTGCAAGAGAACTAGTAACATGTCTGGTGGAAGCGCACAATGCTGCATGCCCACTGAGAGACATAAGAACCGGAAAAGGACAACCTTGGTGGAACAAAGAGCTGAAGAAAAACAGGAAAAAAGTACGTAGAGCTCTCCGAATTGCACTCAAAAGAAACGATGATGCAAGCTGGGGCGCCTACAGAGTAACAAGATCTGAATTCCGCACTATGTGTAGGAAAGAAGAAAGGACTGGTTGGCACTTATACTGCGACGGAATAACAAACTATCCAGAATCCGCACGCTTAATGAAAGTACTTGCCAAAGAAAGAACATGTAGACTCGGTAGCATTAAAATAGACAATGAATTAGTATCTGAGCCCAAACTGGTACTTTGCAAAATGTTAGAAACACACTTTCCAGAGTGCCAGAATATAAACGACAAAGAAATAATGATGCCCAATGCCAGCTATGATTGGCTGGCAGCTGAGACAATCATAACAAAAGAACAACTAGGATGGAGCATACACTCATTTGCTCCATATAAGGCAGCTGGACCGGACGGAATATTTCCGAAAATGTTGCAAATAGCATACAAACACATAGCAGACATACTATTAGTACTATTTAGAACTAGCTTGGCTAGTGGATACTTACCAACCGACTGGCGCCGTGTCAGAGCGATCTTCATCCCTAAGCCAGCAAAGAAGACTTATCAAGAAGCAAAGTCTTTTCGATGCATAAGTTTATCATCTTTCATACTAAAAGCCATGGAAAAGATAATAGATGGACATATGAGATCCAAAATAGACTCGAGTATCCTACCACTACACAGTAATCAACACGCATATATGACGGGCAAATCCGTAGAAACTGCCCTGCACAATTTAGTGGTTAGGATCGAAAGATCAATCAATAACAAAGAATTCGCCCTCGGATGTTTCTTTGATGTAGAAGGAGCATTCGATAAAGCGAGTCGGGAAGCAATTAAAACAGCATTACACAGAGATGGCATAGAGAATGCAGTAGAAGTTTGGATTATGAACATGCTACAGCATCGCTCTATATCAGCGGAACTAGGAGGAGAAGAGCACACAATAACATCCACCAGAGGTTTCCCTCAAGGAGGCTGTTTATCACCTCTGTTATGGTGTCTCTTACTAGACTCATTGTTAATCAAAATCAATGAAATGAAGATCTATATGCAAGCTTACTCAGATGATGGAGTACTACTAGTGACAGGCAAGGACCTGAACACGGTGAGAAACATTATGAATAGTGGTATCAAGACTACAATACACTGGTGTAGAGAGAGGGGCCTGAACCTCAACCCCTCAAAAACCAAACTAGTTCTTTTTACCAAGCGAAGGAAAATAACACATCTTATACCTATCGCAATAGATGGCGTAGTGTTAGAATTGACTAAAGAAATTAAATATCTTGGGGTTATTCTAGATAACACCCTTAGATTTAAAAAGCATATAGAAGAGCAATGTGCAAAGGCAAAAATAGCCCTGATGCAGTGCAGAAGAACAGTCGGCAGAACTTGGGGTATGAAACCGTTTGTAGTAAAATGGATATATACGTCCATCATACTACCAAGAATTCTGTATGGAGCAATTGTATGGTGGCATAAAGCAGCTGCGGTAACAATTAGTAGAGAATTAGCTAAAGTACAAAGGATGGCCACGTTGATGATCTCAGGTGCCTTGAGGACAACACCATCCGCGGCGCTGGAGGTTCTTTTGGGACTGTATTCTTTGGATCTAGTAGTCAAAAAAAGAGCACTAGAACAATGGTATAGGATGAAACTGTCGAGACAATGGAAAGGCAGGCTCACGGATGAAGGACACACCGATATAGGAAAACTATATGGAGATAAACTGTCAATGATAATCATTAATAATGATCTTATCAGAAAACAGCGTATCTTCGACAAGAAATATAGAGTGCACATAGGACAGAAGGATGAATGGAAGATAGAAACCGCCTATGAAGAAACAGTCATCTGCTACACGGACGGCTCACGGCGGGAATCCACAAAGCTCAGTGGTGCTGGGATTTTCCTCGAAACTACCCCTGAAAAGAGTCAAGCAATTAGCCTGGGTAAATTTGCAAGCGTATTTCAAGCCGAAACATACGCGATTATGGAGTGCGCGATCGGCCTAATAGATACGGTAGGCAATGACACCAAAGAAGTTATCATATATAGTGACAGCCAAGCTGCTTTAAAAGCTTTAGAAAAACAGGAGACCAATTCGGCCCTAGTGAAAGAATGCAAACAAGCATTGAACTCACTAGCTGAAAAGACAGAAGTGACGATTGCCTGGGTCCCTGGACATCAAGGAAATAATGGCAATGAAAAAGCAGATGAATTAGCAAGAATGGGAGCTAGTGTCCAATTCTACGGACCCGAACCTTGCTTACCCATTCCATACACGATCACCAAGAGAGTGATAGAAGGAATCGTGGAAAGAGAATCGAACTCAAGATGGAACGAGTCTACACAATATAGACAATCAAAAATGTTCCTGAAATCATTCGACAAGAAGAAGACAAAGCAACTAATGTCACAAAGCAGAACTAACATAGCACTGGTAGTAGGTATAACAACTGGACACTATCTGCTCAATAGACATCTCACAATAATGAGACTCGCAGAAGACCCATCCTGCCCAGAGTGTGGTGAAGAAGAAACTAGCTTCCACTTCATAGCTGAGTGCCCTATGTACTCACTGGTAAGATGGGAACTACAAGGTAAGGATATCATCAATAAAGAAGACTTAACAAACCTTTCTATAGGACACATTGTTAGGTTTACAAAAGCCACGGGAAGGTTTGAGGGGGGTAGACTGCCAGGACACCAGTAACCTGTGTCCAAACATGGGGAACTGGGTGAAATGGTCCTCACAAGGACTGATCACCCGCCTGGCGACGGCAGGCGTCCCCTCTATAAATACAATACAAATACATGGTAGACTATGGCCAAAACCCTTCTCACTCTGAGAGGAGACCCGTGCTCTGTAGTGAGCCGGTAATGGGTTGATCATGATGATGATGATGATGATGATAGTAATAGTAATAATCAAAGTAAGTAATAAAGCAAATAATAGAGACTTGCGACGTATAAGCGCCACCTAATGTAACTCAGGAATTATTTTTGAGCCTTCTTTCATGACTCCAATGGACGATAGATGACGTTTCTATGCACAGTGCACGTTCAAAAATTGTGTCTTGTCGCGCAAAGTCGTGCCGCCGAGCGATTTAGCGTTCCGGTGCGATGCCGCGTAGAAGCCGATTAGGGGTATGGTTTTAATAAAACGCTGCAATACCTCTTCCCAGGGTAGCCCACTTCCAACTTATTGTTAGACTGCATCATCACTTACCATCAGGTAAAATTGAAGTCAAGGCCAAACTTGTAGATGATCATAACAAAATACTCTATTTTCTTCAAAAATCAAATTCAAAACATTACAAAGCACATTATCTTCATATAATTTCTTGTATATCTAGGAGCATCCCACACACACATCACACATTCAGAGTAATGAACCATCTTTTCAGGGCTTTAAAAAATTTGTTATGTAAATAATATGAGTATGAGGTACATTAATATAACTTACTTTGATTATTTCTCTGTTCAACACTATCCTGTGCTATGCATGTTTCACATCTGATCAGTTTCGGTCCTTTTCTTTTTGGATTATTGGATAACGGCCCACCACATGTGATGCATTTTGACTGAGTCTTGTCAATTATTACAGGTTTGGCTGGAAAAGAAAATAATAGGAAACTATAAATTCATACTAATATGACAACTGTGAAATGTCCATCAGTTTATGCATCTGTCAAACAGTATGTCTTTTAACTGCATCTAGCAGTTAGCATGTTTGACTGTGGATCACAAGATCCTGGGTTTGATTCCCGCGTTGGGCCAAAAAATGATAAGGTATTGGGTTTTTTGTCAAGAAATTCTCAGTGCCAGCCTGGAGTTGGAAGTTGGCAGTGTTAGATACACCCTCATGCCTCGGAAAACACTTAAAGACGCGCGGTCCTGGGCCTGATCACTCTCCGATCTTTGCATTGATCTCACATTGGCGTCCCATCAGACTATGAGAGTGAGGAAATAGAGAGTGCACCTGTGTATATGTATAGTGCGAGATATTATAGTGCACACGTGTGCACTATAATATCTCCTGCTTAGTTGGCTAGTACCATTACCTCACTTCCATACTTGTAAATTCTTTTACTTTTAATAAAGAATTTGAACTTGGACTTACTCAATAAAGGGGCTAGACTGCAAGGCCAGCAGTACCAAAAAAATACTCACTGTCTTGTATCTGCATTTGGTGTTGTTGTGGATCATTGGGGTCTGTGGAGAGTATTTGGATGTGTGGCGGCATGGCTACATCATTGCCCCCACTGACGCCTGTTGCCACCACTGTTATATTGTTATCTGCAACAATAGTTGGCCTTTAAGGCATAGTTATACAAAAACAGTAGTATTTGGCACTGTGTTGTGATAGCATTTTTCCAGTTTTAACTTAATGAATTGATGTACGTTTAGCACCAATTGGCATTTGTTTTGAAAACACTGACAAAGCAAATCTCCCTACATTGCCATAAATGTTGGAGCCAATGCTATTTTATCCAACCACATATTAGAAGAACAGGATACAACGATGCCAGAAGATAATGACAACGGTACTTATGCTGTTGCACACACTCTCTAAACCAGATTGACAGCTCTAAATGTAATGCTATCCTTTTCTGTAAGAAATGTTATGTATAATAATGGCACTATTTTTAGTACCCATATAATTTTTCTCAAAGTTAAAATAACTACACAACGAAGAGTTACATATTGATATATTACTCATTAAAAATGTTCTTATGTTACTTACTTAAGAACAGTTTTAAGGAGCTTTTCTTACCAACTAGAATCAAATAAACAATAAGAGTAAATTACCTGCATCTTGAGTATGAATTCTCTTATGAGCATTTAATAGAGTAAGATGACCGAACATCAGGCCACACACGTCACATTTAAAACTAATATTTGATATGGTATTCTGGATTCCGTTTGGTGCTATTTGCATTTGGTTGACCAATGCATAGTTGTAGGAGAAAGGCTGGGCTATGTAGCACGTTTTGTCGTCACTTGTTGTCAATTGTGCTATGTTGACTCCACCTGTGCCTCCCGTCGTCCCAGTTCCCAGTTTCCCAATCATATTCACATTGGTTGTATAACAAAATGTTGGGAACTCCTGCAAGATAAAAAGATCTCATATGAATAATAAATATATGATGTTTGGTTAGCTTGGAGAATTTAAATCTCTGACATTAAAATTTTGCATGAATTATGTAGCTGTATTTGCATGAATTATGTATATAGCTGTGATAGCCTAGTGGTTAGGACGACTGACTTCTAATCGGAGGTTGTGGGTTCGATCCCGGGCACGCACCTCTAACTTTTCGGAGTTATGTGCGTTTTAAGTATTTAAATATCACTTGCTTTAACGGTGAAGGAAAACATCGTGAGGAAACCCGCATGCCTGAGAGTTCTCCATAACGTTCTCAAAGGTGTGTGAAGTCTGCCAATCCGCTTGGCCAGCGTGGTAGACTATGGCCAAAACCCTTCTCACTCTGAGAGGAGACCCGTGCTCTGTAGTGAGCCGGTAATGGGTTGATCATGATGATGATGATGAATTATGTAAAAATTAGGAAAAACTAGGTATCTGCCAATAATATATAATAATTTTTTTCTTACTTGGTGGACAACTATTTTGAGTCTCTATTTAAAATATATATTTAGCAGTAGAATTTTTACAATGTACACTAGAAAGTCAAAATATCTAACTAATATCTGATAAATTAATTTTAGATAGGATATAAAAATTGATATGTAAAATACTTTGCCTTGCTAGTAAATATTGTGTTTATGAACAGACTAAATAAGTTAGACTTTATTTCATTCTTAACAAAAATATATTAAAGTTGAAATAATACAGGGGCAAAAGTTAATGGAAACAAAGTTGTAGTAAGGCTTGTTAGACAGTTGTCTTTGTTAGTAAATAGGTACCTGCTGTGGTTGTGATTGTTGAGCCTTCTGTTGAGCATTTTCGATGTTTTTCCCCTGGGACTTCTGTGGGTGCTCTTGATATTGAAGGGTCGGCACAGAGCCGGCTTGTACGGCGTTTGTGGTGAACATTTTCAAGTTTTATATCATCACAGGGGACTCATATAAAACACTTCAATACTGTTCAGTGATCTATAAATCTAAAAATAAATATTGTTTCTGTTACACATGTCCAGCTCCTAACTAAAAATTTGACTAGAAAATTTTAAAAGCGCGGCTAATTGTATACACGAAAGAGAAACTCCCAAAACATATAGTGCGAAGGTAACGGGGGATATTTCTTATCATTCGACTGTACTGAAAAGATCATTCGGGCGATGAAAGCAGTGTCTCCGTGAATAGTGTCGATTTATAATGTAAGAAAAGGATGACGGACTATCTATAGACGCGCTTGAAGTAAACTATGGACGCCATTGGCAATTTTGTTACGACTCTTCCGAGAACTTGAGGCCTATTGAGAACAGGAAAATGCAGAGACACTAATAATACAAATCCAAGCACCATTTCTCACCCTAATTTTAACAGCAAGGAAAGATTTACGAATTAAAAGGAAAACATTGGTTAGAACATATTATTTCTATCTCACTTTTCACAAATTTCAATTCTCCATCTCACGAAATAAACGAAATGGCGATACATATAAAATGGCGGCCGCAGTAAGAATAGACAAATATGAATTGACAAGTATATTTTTTAAATAATTTAAACAATATGGACAAAAGGCTTTTGGTTTTGACTTTTTAAATCCTAATCAGAGCTCAACGTTACCACAATAAATAATAACGTTAATTTTAATAATGATATTTTATAAACGTTATTTGCTAAACTAAATGAATTATGAATTAAGACTTAGTAATTTGTCTATTTTAAACATAATTAGTAACATTAACAGTATAAACGTTATATTCACCATAATAATTGCTGTGTAATTTTCAATGCACATTAATTTTAGCTCTATAAAATATATTTACGTAGGTAGTTCACAAAATAAGTCATTTTAAAAGGATTTCTTAAACTCGTCTGTAACAATTTACAAGGTTAATAAAATTAAAAATATTTACTACAAAACAGCCAAAAATACCGTTTAATCGATTACTTAACGTTATTAAAGTAAATCCTGTTAAATAAATACCTAATCATAAATCCTGTTAAAAAAATTGGTAACGCATAGATAACATATACTTAGCTTACCAATTTAAAAAAAAAATCCCCTGCGATAAAGTATAAACTATCAGAATGTTAGTCTGTATGTCCTCTATGCACTCCTAAACTATTCGTCCGATTATGATGAAACTTTGGTAAGTTTTGCATTATGCCCGCGAATGTTCCTGGTGCATAAGGCCGGAACCACACTTACGTGTCGTGGCGTGTCGTGACGCGCCAGAAGCCTATCAGTTTCATTCATACATTTAGTATGGTTAGAGACACACTTGTAGGGCGTGTCGTTTTTACTAAATGTATGAAACCAGCGCATCACGACACGCCACGACACATAAGTGTGCCGGCAGCCTTATACGCATGGGTTAAAAAATCTATACAAAAATGAATGTTTGTCCGCGTTCCTAAACCAAACTTTTAAGTAGGTAGGTATCTAGATTCTAGAAGGAAATAAAATAAAAAAATCGATTGCAAGTTTATTTTAGGCCTAATTTTTTTTATGCGCATATATAATAACTATACATAATTAAAAAATTTTAAATTTATATTATTTATAAAGGGTGTAATCAGACATGTTGTCCAAAACGCGTCCCACGGATTCAGTACATGATTCTAGGTTTCCTGATGGTGAAATTTTTCGTCGAATTTTCCATGAAATTTCCGATATTTTTTACCTCTTTTTTAACTGAATACTGTATAATATAATAAAGCAGAAGAGTTTGTTTGTTTGAACGCGCTAATCTCAGGAACTACTGGACCGATTTCAAAAATTCTTTCACCGTTGGATATGTACGACTGTACGTGATCCCTGAGTGCTATAGGCTATATATTATGTACCACGGGCGAAGCCGGGGCGAACCGCTAGTACTGTATAAAATCATTATTACTATGTATCTGTCTCAACGCAATTATAAATGAAAAAGTAATTATTTCATTATTTTCACCTAAAACAGAAATGTAATCAAATACATTTCTGTTTTAGGTGAAAATAATGAAATAATTACTTTTTCATTTATAATTGCGTTGAGACAGAGATTTCTGTAGATCAGCTGACTGCTAACCTAGTGACTTGAGTAGGTACAGGTCGCTAACCTACATAGTAGGTAGGTACCTATAATAATAGGTAGGTAGTTATAACACAGGTTATAATGAGGTTCGCGGCCGCGGCATTGTCAAAGAAAATGCCGCGCTGACTCCGTAATAATAATGATTAATGAATAAGTAAATACCTACGTAGGTACTTACGTCGGTACCTACTAGACGGCGCGGTGTGTAGCGTGGGCCGCACCGCCTACTAATAAAAGTCTAGTGTAAACGCGGAGCGTTACGTTGTGATCGCGTTGTATACAATACATTGCGCGCTCAAAAATGGCAATATTTGAAACCAATCATTTTCGACATAAATGATTTCAGTATTTTCACATAACACATTAAATGCAACCAAGTTTTCATTAAGATGTCATTTACACGCTGTATATACTTATTATAATTTAAAGTGATTGAGAATTATAAAAAAATAATGCACTAATTGCTAATTGTCTGCTTAATAATATTCATTAGGTTTAAAACTAATAAATTCGTATCGTTTTAAAGAAGTACTTATTTACTTACATGCTTTTTTTAAAGTAAAGTAATCTAAAATAATGTTAGGATTTTGAGGACCAATAGATTCTATTTCTCTTAAAACTAAAGATATTCTATGATACCAATTTTGGCAGGTATCAATTTTAATTTTTTCAATGAGATTGTGACTGGAACACCAGTAGTTACATATTCTATTTTGCTGCAAACAATCCTTGAGCTTCTTCAGCATGGTTAGCACTAGGTATGATAATGAGTTGGTTTTCCAAAACTTTTCACCGTTCAGTTGACATTCCCACAAAAATAGTGTTTTAATGTAGTAACTTGAAAGTTTTGTAAATCCTTGCACATCCCTGAAGTGTTTCAAAAGCCTTATTGTGCCTTTTAAATTATTTTTATTTCTCAAAAGGTATCGTTCCTGGAAAGGAAATGAGACTCTCCAACTGAAGTCATCTTTGCCTGGTTTTGGTACAAGAAAATAGCTTTGAATGTTTGTTGCTTCCACTTTTGAAAAGTCAATTTTGGAATTCACTGGTTTTGTGGGCAGTTGAAATGAGAATGTCGGAACCAGATCAACATCAATAACACTTCCATCATTTTTCAAAATTGTTATAGTGTTTGCAGGTCCTGATGTTTTCGAATGAATCCTTAAGCATTTGTTTTTCACTTTTAAAATTCTTTGGCCATCTTGTTGAGGCAGAGTATTTATAGCATGATCAACAGTACTTTGCATCCATGCACGAAACTTCGTCACAGATAATCGATAGTGTTTGTCGCACCATAACTGAGTTTTAGTAAAGCCCTGCCCATCTGCTGGTGGTGCTAAGGAAAGCCTTCGAAATTCTGAGGGCATAATGATAGCACTGTAATCATGTTGACAGTCTGTCGCATCCAATTTGATTTTACTATAATTAATAGGAAAAGTTAAGATAACATTAATGTCATACTCAGTCGGTTGACCGACACGTATTCTGTCAAAGTAACTGCCGAGAAAATCCAGTTTTGGCTTCAGATTGTTGAAAAGATTGTCACATGAGCGCATAGTTTTAAGCAGTTCCTCTAAAACTGCAAATAATATGTCTGTGTTCTCTTTCCGTTCCGTCTTCTTCATTTGTATATAATGTCTGTTCAGTCTATGAAAAACACACTCCATTCCCATTTTTTTGAAAGGCATATTCTTCTTGCATTTTAGACTCATGGACAGTATATCTGAAACAAAGATTTTATCTCATAATTTCAACACAAAATCTATCTGCAACAACTGTACAATTTAAATTAAAAGGTACAAAAATTAAGTACCTCTTACTTTCTCCCTAAAGGTGCTGATAGACTTGAGCATTCACTTGTAATGAGCATTCGTGCGAATGTTACATCACAGAAAAACACGAGAACATTTTAGCGAGCATTCTATTGAGCGTTCTGGCGAGCATTCTAGCGAGCAGATTTGCTGGTTATTATATGGTATTGGCTGGTTGTGCGTTTAGTGTTGTGTGCGTTCAAAATGTCAACCAATGAGTATAAATGCAGCACACGCGACCGTCAAGTCTGCCATCTTCATGAAGAATATCTCAGCATCGAATAGAGCGTTCGCTAGAATTCTCAAGATGTTCGTAGCAATATTTGGCTCTATGCTTGGCTCTGCTCGTTGTTCAGTTCGACAAAAATAAAAACGGCGAATGCTCGATGTTCTGTTACAAGTGAAGGCTCTAGTCTATCAGCACCTTTATGATATCACACACTTTTTTATAATGACCACTAAATTTTTTACCAGAATTAAAACAAACGTTGAGATTTAAAAAAATTTAAACACTCAATAGCAATATTAATCACTAGTCACTACTAACACTCAACTGAACATTGAACCTCTGTGATGTTGTACAATAAAATTGTAGTTGCATGTAGGGGATTACCCATCTAACATGAAATAGCATTCATAAGATCTTTAGGTAAAGTCCCCATTTTAAGCAAATCTGTGTGATGAATTTATTGAACACATTTATATAAATTAAATTTTTTAGTGGATTAATATTATATTATATAAAAATCACTTAAAACATTAAACCCCCTAAAAACCTCAACAAAAAATCCATATTTTGGTTTTGTTAAATTTCTAAGCACTGTCACTTTTAATAAGCTTAAACTGATACATCTTGTACATTTATTGTTGATTGAAGATAAATAATTTACTGTACTGACTACTGACTTACTGTATTATTGTTTATCATTTTCTTCCCAATCTTTTTTGAACTTCTCTAATGCATCTTGTACGCTCTGAAAGTCAGCTGGTTGAATGTTGTCACTTTCAGATGATTTTTCTTCCTGCTGGTGTTCTTGTTCTAATAAATAACAGATAAGTTTATCATTTTTATAAAATAACTTGTACCTCTAAGAGAAAGTATAAGTAATTCCTCTTCTTTTTGTATCTATGTACCTACTGTCAAACTTTATAATCAACTTATCTACAACAAAAACTGCTTACAAAAACCAAAACATTTTTTGAGTTTGATTGGTTTACCTTTACTTTAAAACCATACATTGATACTTATTTAAAGAAACAACATAGTCAATCCTTAGAAATTTGTTATTAATACACTATTAAAAGGTTACACTCTACTTTTAAATGAAATGCAACTTTTATTTGAAATCAGTAAACTCAAAAAATGTGGAATAGATTTTATTTTTATTTTAATAATTTGTTCGGGTTTATTATTATTTTAGATTTTTATCAAAAAAAAGGATGATAAGCAGTTTTGATTATTTATTATACAAAACCATGGTTTTTTAGACAAAGAAACCTGACAAGGCAGTCAAAATACATGAACTGAAGTTGTAAGTCAATAATTCTTGAATAGTTACAATACCTTGTCTGTCATCTTTAGGTGTAATATAGGCATGTTGAACACTAATAAATTTTCTAGTCTTGCAAAGGTATTTCAAATTTTTTTCAGGCACTTTATCAAATAATGGATCTGAGGTGTGTGGTGATGGGTCCTCTTCAAAGAACATATATGTTCCTAATGGATTTTCATAAGTACCTATAACAATTTTAAAGTTACACTGTATCAGATAATGTAGACAAACGAACTTGATGTGTATGCCTATGAACCATTGGAAATTACTGCCTTTTATTAAAATCATCTACCAATCCGTACTTGGCCAGTGTGGTGGACTACAGCATATTAAACCTTTCTCATTCTGTCCGGCCGGTAATGGCTTGATGACGATTAAAATGGGTGAGAAGATGGGTGGATTTTCAAATAAACATGTTATTTGAAAATCCACCCATCTTCTCATTTAAATCCTTGACTACCCAAGACAACTCGAAACTTCAATTAGATTATGTAATTCACAGATAGACCACTTTTTATCCAAATAAATCGTTTTTTTTTTTTCAAAAACCATTTCAGGACAGGTCAAGTTGTGGATATGCATAAGTTAATAAATAATATCATGTAGGTATTAGAAAGCAATATCACAATGCGTAAAAAGTCCTGATCTGAAAAAGTGATCAGCACATTTCATTCAAGTTAAGTAAGTAAGTATAGCTTGGTTAAGTACCTGTAAAAAATGTATCATCTAATTGAAATATTGGATTTTTGGTATCAATCCCCAAAACATGGATACTGTTATATTTATCAAATTTCACACTGTCTTCAAACTCTGCATACACAAGAATCTCTTCTTCGCCGTCTGATATACTTTCATTATTAGTCATTATTGCCTACGATCGCTGAAAACATTGAATTAAATAATTCTTTTGGACATATCTTAATAAATATGAATTTTTAATTTTATTTTTTTTATCAATATATATTTTTAATTTTTTGTGTCAACTGTCAATTGTGAAATGTGCGACGTAGACAGAGCATGACAGAGAAACAGACCTTTAAGTAGGTACCTACTCAAGCGGGACTGAGTACTAAGGATATTACCACGTTATTACAGAAACAACAATAGGCAATACCTATAAATTAAAAAAAAATAAACCCCCGACATTCGCCATTTTGTGGCGGCAGCCAACTTGGATTTGAAATAGCGCTATTCGGGTTGGCATTTGAATCCAACCGCACGAATTTGAAATTACTGAGGCATGGATTTGATTTAGTTTGGACTCCTTTGTCTAAAAATATGTTTTATCTTTGCGGGAGACGCGTGGTTTTTTTTATATTGACTTTTTATTTATTTTTATTTTTTATGTACAAGCGTGTAATGGAACGACATTTTTAACTTACTTAATATAAAGGAACAAGAACCATAGACAATTTTCTATATTGTATGCGTAAAATGGAACTCAATTTGGCAAGTGACATTTGACTGACATTAGAATTGGCTGCCATTATTCCGTTTCTTTCGTAGTTTCGTGAATGTTAGGAAAAAACAGTCACAGAGAACTTAGGGTCCAAGAGCGAGCGAAGCGAGCTCAGGACTTGGGGCACTCCGACTCGGATAGGTTAGGTTAGAAGGGGATGGCGGGGTCTGTAAGACCCCGCCATCCCCTTCGTTGTTATTTCTTTTTATACCACCCAGAAAAAGGAGCCCCGCAAAGCGGGGCTCCGTCGACCGGGCCTCCGTCACATAGTGGAAGTCTTTTCCTTTCACTACACTGGCTTCCTCCATAAGTGAGATTTATGATATAGGAAAAAACAGTCACAGAGAACTTAGGGTCCAAGAGCGAGCGAAGCGAGCTCGGGACTTGGGGCACTCCGACTCGGATAGGTTAGGTTAGAAGGGGATGGCGGGGTCTGTAAGACCCCTTCGACCCCTATCCCCTTCGTTGTTATTTCTTTTTATACCACCCAGAAAAAGGAGCCCCGCGAAGCGGGGCTCCGTCGACCAGGCCTGCGTCACATAGTGGTGGTACCTTCCCTCCACCAGATTCACTCTCCCCATAGATGAGGTTTATGATATCAAAAAAATATACAAAAACCTAACCTTAAAATGAGATATTTAAAAATTCATAAAAAAAAACTAAGAGGCGCCCGCACAGGAGAGTGATATAACAAGGTACTACCCCCCCTCCCCCTCCCCCCACCCCCCTACTACTCTTAATTCCTGCGGTTGGATTCAAATGCAATCCCCGCTATTCTACTAGTCAAGCCCTTTCCTTTGATACCCATATTAAGGGAGTTGTGAAAAAATATGTAATCTGCCATATTGTAGCGGCGGCTCTCTTGGACCGATTTTCTTCAAACATAGCTAACAACACTTTCGACTAATGCGCCGTTTACACGGGTGACTAAAGCCGCACAACTTTCGCCGCACGGTGAAAATGGACTGTCTAAATAGCAATTCGGCTAGCTGCAGGCTGCAGCTGATTAAAATCGCCAGATCCAAAACCAGGCAACTTGGTCGTGTAGCGGGCCGCATGCTGTTGGTCGGTTCTCTTCTTGGATTTAGTTTCTTCAAGTAATTTTTGATTAATGGCTTGTCGAAAAATTTCAGTACCACTACCCTGCGCGAATGTTTTGCTTACAATGTACAATGTTACATTTGGATACAAAATTAACAAGTTGCCTGTGATTTTTATCGACCGTGTAAATGACGTGGCGATTCGATTTCTAACAAGCGATGCGACTAGTGACTAGCCGCACGACTTTAGTCACCCCTGTAAACGGCGCTTTATTCACCTTTCAAACAAAAAAAACGCATTCAAATCAGTCCACCCGTTTGAGCGCCACAGGGGAACAGACACACACACACACACACAGCCACGTCAAACTTATAACACCCCGTCGTTTTTGCGTCGGGGGTTAAAAATAGACTCTATTCGATCCTTTTAAAAATCATTTTGAAAGAATCCATATTGCTAAGTGAGTCCTTATTGCTAGTGTACAAGCATAGAATTATTATCTATATTCTGTGGAATGATTGATCCAAAAATTATTATGTAGATTGATCTATATTCACTTACGTGTCGTGGCGTGTCGTGACGCGCCAGAAGCCTGTCGGTTTCATACATTTATAATAGTATGGGAGACACACTTGTAGGGCGTGTTGTTTTTACTAAATGTATGAAACCGGCGCGGCGCATCACGACACGCCACGACACTTATGTGTGCCGGCAGCCTTATTATTATTATCTCTATGGTTTTGGGATGGGTGAAACTTTATTTTGTTTGCGGCCTTGCGCCTTCACAGCTGATATTAATAATATTTCAAATTACCTAGGTATTTCAATTTTTGTTGGTCAGACAAAAAATAGTTAAAAAAATCTCTCTCTAGAAACCAGTAGATCAGTAGAATTGATCAAAATTCAAATTGGGTATTCCTATTTACGATTACGACCGCGACAGTAGCAACATTACTGGTTTTGTCGGAAGGATGAAGGTGTGAAGAATAACCTTGACTTAAAGTAAAGCATGTCCGAAACTGACTGTCGGAAGATACATTTAACCTACTTAAAAATATCAAAACTATATATAGTGCACATTATTTATTCATAAATAAAACTATTTTTATTGCTTATCACATCCACATTTCGCAATTGCTGCATATCTATTCAGTATACACTTTTTCATGATGGTAACATCACATTAGGTACAGAAAGTTCCAGATTCTAATTAAAATAAATGCTTAAACCTTATTAAAATATTTTAACATGATGAAATCAGATTTACAATGATCAAACACATTACATGTTAAACAGCAAACAAAAGAGAGAATTATTATGCAATAAACAGTTCGGACTGTAGTCTTCGCCTCCCAGGGAATCCGTTATTTCTTTCCTCCAGGAGGCTGTAGGGGTTGGCCACGTTCTTTTCCACGTAGTTTTATCCCGATCGCTCTTTCAATTTTACCGAGTACAATATTATTAGGGATACCACGACCTGCTTCGTAGTCGTTAACGATTTGCGGCTTTTCACATATTTTTGTTGCCAAATCTTTTTGACTCATACCCTTAGATTGTCTTCCTTGCATTATTAGTTTTCCTAAATCAAGGGGTATTTTTTCATGTCGAAGTTCTTCAGTTTCTCTATCAAGTTTCGCAGTGTTTTTGGTAGTAACGTGTTGTTTATTAGTTCCCGCACCATATTTTTGTTGAGTGTCCACTGGTACACCTTGACGACGTGCAGCATTGACGGCTTGTTCAGTCTTCAAAGCTGATGCTTTTGGTGGTTTCTTGCGCAGTATAGTAACAGTATCCCAATCCGACATGATTAGAGCAAATTAATGGATTTGTTTAATATGTTGAAAATTGAAATATAACCAAAATTTTCCTAATGTCCTCTTTTCTTCTAGACCACAGACACAGACCGTAAAAAGTAAGTACAAAAATAAAACCAAGGAAGGAACATTACTCTAGGGGCAAAACACATGAACCAAGAAGGTTATATAAATATTTTATGTAGACACTGGACATTGTACCTAAAACATTGTAGTGAAGACGTAGACAGAGTAACAGATAGACCTAGGTACTGTGTAACCGCGATTGAGATAGAGATAATGTGGCTAATTCTGTTGTACACAATCTCTAAACCTAAACTAAATTGACAGGTTTAAAAATAGTGCTATCCCCTTCAGCAGGTAGGATTGTGAAAGAGACAGGAATATATTTAGACCTGTCATTTTAGTTTAGATTTAGAGATTGTGTACAACAGAATCGGCCACAATATGACGTAACGATGACGTCAATGACAAAGTTATAGATTAATGTTGCCACAATAACTGAGCTCCCCTGATTGGAGTATTGGATGGAATAGGGAAAATTCTTTCCAGAATTTTTAAATAAAACTAAAAAAGAAGTTGAATTGATTTTATTTTATTTTTTCAACAACATATTATGTACATACAAAAGAAGTCAAAGACCATCTTGATCCATACTAATATTATAAATGCGAAAGTGTCTGTCTGCCTGCTACCTTTTCAAGGCCAATCCGTTAACCAATTTCAATATTTGGTACAGCGATAGCTTGCGGTCCGGAGATGATACTTTTATCCTGAAAAATAAAGGAAATTTGTAAAAAAAATGGTGTGGGGAAGACTTAACCCTCCTTCTGGTGCAGTCGAGTAAAAAAAAAGCGCGAGCGTGTTCCGCGCACTCACTTGCTCGCATGCAAGCGAGAGCGCGGAACGCGCTACGCGCACGGTACGTACCAGATGAGTCATGCTTTTCTGTGCGGGTAGCTGGCGTTCATCGATGTATACCAATAATGCATTTTGACGTTATCACGTCAACATTCTTCTAGCAATTGATGTGGATGGTTCTGGATGAGGTGGTATCTACAACATTCAATCAAAATACCTAATGAGACAAAATTACAAGTATAAATTAAAAATTAAAAACCCCCGACATTCGCCATTTTGTGGCGGCGGCCATCTTGGATTTACAATAATGATATTCTACTACTCAAGCCCTTTCATGTAATACCCATATTAAGGGAGTTGTGAAAAAATAATATGTAATGCGCCATTTTGTAGCGGCAACCATCTTGGATCGATTTTTATCAAACATAGCTAACAACACTCTCGCCAAATTCACCTTTCAAACAAAAAAAAACCGCATTCAAATCGGTCCACCCGTTTGACCGCTACAGGGGAACAGACAGACACATACACGTACACACACAGACACGTCAAAGTTATAAAGGGTTAAAAAGTGGAAACTCAGGATGAACTGCAGCGCCCCCCGGATGCCTATAAACTTAGAATATATCTAAGCACCTGCTTTGGTACCTTGTGATGTCTGTGTAATGCAAAAAGCCGCTACATCGGCCCAGTATTTTCCAGTGATATAAGAGTAAAAAATTAAAAATATGATTGATGAAAAACTATCTACAAAAAAAAAATTTACTGCCTGCTGACTATCTGCTAAACCAAAGTTGAGCTCTACTTTTTATCCCGGAAAAATTATGATTGTATCCACGCGGACTTAGTCGCGAGTATCAATCAGATAGTAAATAATATTTCTAGATACCGAAGCATTTTAGGTATATAAATAACTAGTGAACCCGGCAGACTTCGTCTTGCCCGGTGACATACCGACATCAGCGCCACCTACGGAGACCCGGTAGGTTACCTGTACCTACCTGGTAATTGTGTTTTCAAACCATCCAGAAACCCATTGAAATATATCTACACACAAAATTTCATCCAAATTGATCCAGCCGTTTAGAAGGCGTTAGGTGACAAACACACGTACAGAAGAATAATAATATATTAGGTATGTAGCTACGGGTGAAAGAGTTTACCGTATCCACGCGACGGGATGTTTGACAGTTACGAAACCCGTGAACATTTTGTATGAGAAAATGTTTTTCCTTTTATTTTATTTTTTCGTCAATTTTCCAATGTTTTTGATAGTTATTCTGCTGTTCAGGATGGAGACAAATACAACAAATCAATAACCATTAAAATTGTTCCAGCCGTTCTCGAGTTATAAGTGTTCGAACCACAGACGTATAAAGAGAAGCAGACCTAACATAACAAAAAAATTGGCGTGCCAATTACGCCTACATACAAATTTCACGTACACATTGACATACAATGAATATAAAAATTATTTTGCTATAATCCGCTAACAGTGACAAATTCGTAGGCACAACACCACACAATCTTGTAGGCACAACACCACACAATCTTGTAGGCACAACACCACACAAATTCACCACAAAACAAACTCGACGATCGTTTCGCTCCGACACCGGAGCATCTTCAGGAGATGTCGACTTCACAACGGACGATTGCAAAGTCCAAGACTTTGCAATCGTCCGTTGTGAAGTCGACATCTCCTGAAGATGCTCCGGTGTCGGAGCGAAACGATCGTCGAGTTTGTTTTGTGGTGAATTTGTGTGGTGTTGTGCCTACAAGATTGTGTGGTGTTGTGCCTACAAGATTGTGTGGTGTTGTGCCTACGAATTTGTCACTGTTAGCGGATTATAGCAAAATAATTTTTATATTCATTGTATATCATGGAATTCCGCAAAGTAACGCCTGCTTCCATTCAACACGTACACATTGACAGTAAACAGGGCCGAACTCATGCAAGCGAGGGTGAGGGACTGAACTCGTAACGCGGAATCAGACTTAGGCGTTGTCGCCGTATTAGAAAGCGATTACGCGGTCATCGCGCGGTTGATTTTGTATCTATAATCGCGCGAACATTGAGATTATTATTCGAGTCACTAGGCCCTTGAAAGTATAGTCAAATAACACTATTGCCAGATTAGTATAGATAGTAAAGCGTAGCGTAGTGACTGACCTGCAGGCCTATAATTAAGTATCTGTGATATGAAATTTATCGTAGACTAGCTTATGCCCTCGGCTTCGCCCGCGTGAATTTCGGTTTTTCACAAATACTGAGGGATAAGTAGATTTCTGGTCCACCCGCCCCCCGCCGCGCGGCGGCGTACCGCGGTACCGCGTACGGCGACCGCAGGGCGCAGGGGCGCGCGGCGCGCGCGGTGCGGGGAGTTCCGTGTAGCGCGAGTGTCGGCCGTCGCGCGCAGCGAAAATATCTATCAGGGCGTTTTTAACATTCATTTCAACACAACTCCTTTTTTGAAAGTCGGTTAAAAAAGTAGCCTATGTTACTCCTTGGTTAATCCTCTACTTGTCTGTGAAAGTCCCGTCAAAATCGGTTCAGCCGTTCCGAAGATTAGCCCGTTCAAACAGACAGACAGACAAAAATTTTAAAAACGTGTGATTCGGTTATGGTATCGTTCAAATAACCATATGAGCTTAATATGTGGTAGTTATTTCGAAATTACAGACAGACACTTCAATTTTATTTATTAGTATAGATACTAATCATTAATCTGTGATGAAATTAATTTGAAAACTACGGTAAAGTGGCATCAAATTGTTAAACCCTTATTTTACATTCTGTAACCTTAATTTCCAACTGGGATGCAGTTCATCATCATCAGATGTTACACAATGTAAAATGATGGTTTGATAATTATTTGATGGGCACATTTTCATAGGTTCTAACGTTTTCGTTACCACTGAGATACAGAATAGGCCTGCTGATTTATGATTCGCTTCGTGCTCTATGTTATGACGTGACACTTCACTCGAATGAAATAGGTAGGTAGTTAAACTAGTGAAACGCTAGTTTGTAAACTATTTATCAAACTAACTTTTTACTAGTTTAACTACCTAACTATTTCATTTGACCTACCTTACCTATGTAAAATTAGTAAAATAAATAAAAACAAACAAAAGTTTCAATTATTTATTTTTAAACAAAACTATTTTTTTTAATAATTTCATTCCGATAGATTGCTTTGCTTTGCATTATGCTTCATTCTTAAATCAAAATAAAATTTAACAATCACCTTAATCATTAATTGCAAATGATTGAAATCATGTTCATCATTGGTCTTAAACTCACTACAATTATTCGATAAATCAGCTATATACATTATCATGCTATTATAACTTATATTTCCTTTAATCATTTTCAAAACTTCTTCACACGATTGAATTATTTTAATCAAACCATTCGATGGGTAAATCAAATCTCTCCTGTCCTTTTTGTTGTCCACTAAATGTGCTTTAAAATGCTTAGAACATAGTACACTCGATGATTTGGGATGCCAATTTTTTTTATTCATGTTAGTCAACCAGGCATTTCTTAGTTTTCGTCCTTTGGGAACCTGAAAAATGATTTCATTTTTATAATTTGTCCGTACCTACTTTTATCTAATCAACCTTCAAAATATACCTACTAAACAAACTTTGAGCCTGAATACGGCCCTGTAAAATTGCACAAGTATATGAAACATCAAACGAGATCAGAGTATCAAATTATTGATAAATATTGCAACAGGGATCTACTAGAACCAAAATTACTATAACTATTTACGAGTTTTGGACATATAATAAATAGGGACTGCTTCTAAAATGCCGAACGATTATTATTAATCTCACAGTAACCATGTAAACAAATTACGAGACTATGGCACATGAAAACTTACCGATAAAAATTAATTTCAGGTGTTTTCCTTTATGAAGAATTGCTGCACAGAGGTGCACTACACTTAACCATTTTATTTTAGTATTCTTGGATCTTAAGACTTGATTTTAATGCAAAAATAAAATAATAAACAACTCGCAGGTTATGATCTTGTTTTTGACATAAGCACCATTTGTAGCATGTTTGTAGCTTAGCAACATAGCGGTTTGCCTCAAGATCAATTTTTTCT
This sequence comes from Melanargia galathea, assembly GCA_920104075.1. Classification (NCBI taxonomy): domain Eukaryota; kingdom Metazoa; phylum Arthropoda; class Insecta; order Lepidoptera; family Nymphalidae; genus Melanargia; species Melanargia galathea. The sequence continues at coordinate 7,954,677 of OV049863.1, forward strand.
ATGAGTGCGTAAGTGTTGCAACAACAGAAAAAAAGAGATAGAGTCATATATTTTTGGTTGGAGAGAAGCAAGCGCAGATATTATTTATTCTCTTAGATGTAGTTGTGAAGATTATGTTAGGTCTGCTTCTCTTTATACGTCTGTGGTTCGAACTAACACGACTTTGTTTTATATATAAAGGGTGTATTCAGACATGTTTTCCAAAACGCGTCCCACGGATTCAGTACATGATTCTAGGTTCCCCAGTGGTGAAATTTTTCGTCGAATTTTCCATGAAATTTCCGATATTTTTTACCTCTTTTTTAACTGAATCTATACTAATAAATAAAATTGAAGTGTCTGTCTGTAATATCGAAATAACTACCTCATATTAAGCTCATATGGTTATTTGAACGCTACCATAACCGAATCACAAGTTTTTAAAATTTTTGTCTGTCTGTCTGTCTGTCTGTCTGTCTGTCTGTCTGTTTGAACGGGCTAATCTTCGGAACGGCTGAACCAATTTTGACGGGACCTTCACATACAAGTAGAGAATTAACCAGGGAGTAACATAGGCTACTTTTTAACCGACTTTCAAAAAAGGAGGAGTTGTGTTTTTCTACCTATGTACACCGATATCTCCACGATTTCTGAACCGATTTGCGTAATTTTTTTTTAATCTATAGAGAAACATTGCGACTCTGTTCTATAAAAAATTTGGATTTGAACTCCTCAATCCTGATGCTGTAGGGGACCTGATCCCCAAAACTAATGGGTTTTAGAAACTTTCGGTTATTTAAATTGATATTGGGGGTACCAATTAAAGACTTTATCGTTGAATGAACTCGAGTAGGTACATATCCAACTCCTCAACCCTGATGCTGTAAGGAATTGTTTTCCGAAATCGTGGGGATCCCACGGGATTTTTCCGTTTTGGGGACATGTTTCTACAGATAAGCTACTTTTTGTTCTGGAAAATCAAAAGTTCCCACGGGATTTTTAAAAACCTAAATCCACACGGGCGAAGCCATGGGCATCATCTAGTACTGTATAAAATCATTATTACTATCTGTCTCAAAGCAATTATAAATGAAAAAGTAATTATTTCATTATTTTCACTTAAAACGGTAATGTTATCAAATTTAAGATTGTCGTCGAACAGCTGATTGCTAGTGAACTAGTGTGAATACAGGTCGTTAACCTACATTCGTACTGGCCTTGAATTTATAATGAGGCTCGCGGCACAGTCAAAAGAAGTGCCGGGCGCGCGACGTCAAGGCCACGCTTTAACTCATAAAAGTCTCATATTGTGAATTTTGCGCGGAGCGTTGCGTGCGTTGTGATCGCGTTGTATGCAATACATTGCGCGCTCAAAAATGGCAATATTTGAAACCAATCATTTCTGACATAAATGAATTCCGTATTTTCACATAACACATTAAATGCAACCTCAAAGCTTTCATTAAGATGTCATTTACACCCTGTATAGATTCAATATGTACATTTTTACTGAAAATCGGGACATTGTATACCTAAAGGTGGCAACACATTTAGATAGTTTTAGGTTATGAATAATAAAAACATTACAATTTCCTTCTATTTAGCGATTTTTAACACAATCATTTGTTTCTGCGTAATAAGGTTTATGGAATTAACACTAAAAGTATATTTATGAGATTACAAACAATAAAATGGTCACTACTTACGCGTGAAAAGATATTCCGGCAATTTTCTTATCACTATCACTATTGCACGAAATAATACGACAACGTTCCATCGTACTTAGTCAATACTTGTAATAAACGATATGCAATATAAGTATCAAACGTTTTCTGAAAACAAGTAAGTAAATAAATAATAAAAAATAAAATGGCACCACGAACAAAGAGAATATAACCACTACGTGACCACGATGCACGAACTGGCAGTTTATTTTGCAACTAAAGTTGCAAAACCTTGAAAAAACCGGTTACACGATGAGGGACAAAAATAAGATAGCTGCGTCTCTCTTTATCACATTAGTAACTTGATCTGTGCTCTCTTTCTAGTGTGAATGAGAAAGAAATCGTCACTTAGCTGTTTCTCTGTCTACGAGTGAAGACAAGGCCATTAACCTGAGCTATTTTTTCTCTTGTTTTTCTATACCTCACACTATTTAAGTAGGTGAGAACGAGACAAAGCAGCTCTAGGCCAAAGCTTCAACGGTTTGTTTGGCAGAATCCATAGGTTATATGATTTTAGGTACCTACTAATTATTTATTAATCTGTGCAATTGTAATCAGTGATATTTGATTTATTTTTCGTGGTCTGTGCTGTAATCTGCGACTGATCACTGGCATAGAGATAATAATAATAAGTAGAGTAGGCATACCTACCTTAAAAACGTGCCAAAAATACACTCACACACGCACAATCTCCCAACCTAAAATGGCGCGTGTTCATTGTGATGTCTCAAGTTGTGCGTGTGTGAGTGTTCATGTATACATTTTAGGGAGGCCATCTTAAGGGAAGTTGCAATAAAATTTCTGCCACGATCTGTTTTATTGTTATGTTTAAAAATGTAGTGTTGTCTCTTACACACTTATGAAAACTTTGATAAGCTTAAGCTATTTTCCGATCCACTATTTTCTATAGGACATTATGCCAAGTCCTCTTCTATAGGTTCATGGATCACTGGTGATCACGTTTGGTCGAATCAGTGTTGCCAGAAGGTTACTTTTGTAACCTTTTAGGTGATTTTTAGCTCGGTCAGGTTACTTCTAGGTTACACTATTACACTATTCAAATGGTAACTTTTATTAGATTTTTCAAATCTTCATAAATATAGAGTCATCTGTGGTTCTTATTGCAACTCTTCTCATCAGTTTCTCTTTCATACTCGTTTCATCTCAATTCTCCACCGCTCTCGACCAATTTCTGAATGCAGTCTGAATGAATATTTGTGCAAGTTATTTACAAGCAACATCAATTCAATCAACTTGTAATACAATTTTCTACTAGAAAAAAAAATAGTTGTCTATGAAGTCGGTTTACGGATTTTTACGTGTTATAGGCAGACCGCCATATAGTTAACCCTTCTGCGGGGGTTGGTGGAGTGAGAGGGGAAGATGTGTTCATTCATAAGGTCATTGATAAATTGACGTAGTTCAGCAAAAAGGATTCAACTCACTTGACTTGTCATAGCAAAGTTAATCTTAATTCAGCAATATTTAGGTATATATTTGTATGACAAGTTGTGTGGGTTGATTCCCTTTTGCTGAACTACGTCCATTATTCATTGATAAATCGGCTGCCCTAGTAATAAACAAAGTAACTACATTCAGAACAATTTTACAGGACAAGCATAAACATTGAAAACTCTTATTTAAAGGCAACCTTTCTACAAAATACCTACCTACTTATTTATCTTTAAAAAGATGTTAAGTCAAGTCAATTTCTTCCAAAAATATTTTTCAATTTATTACAAAGAGTTTACTTTGTTATTCAGATACATAAATAGTTAACCCAAAAATTAATGTTCAAATGTGTGTGTGCGTGTGTGTGTGTGTGATATTGTGATTGTGATATTGTGAATAAAAAAAATTGCCCCCTTTCCCCCATTAGCTTTAATGGGCACCCGCGCCCCTCCCAAATAACTCAAATAACTATTTTTATTATTTTTTATGTAATCACCGGTGGGAGCGCATTGTCTTACATATTTCAACTCCTATCATCGGATGTCCGAAAATATATTTTCTAAATATGATCACTAACGGTTATGAGATCCGTTGGTAGGAATAAAAAATGTATGAATAAAAAATTATGAAAAACAAAATTATGCCGAACGATTATTATGACCACAGAACGGTAAGACAACGAATAGGATTTAGAATTTTATGTGAGCCAATATGGACCCATCACCGGCTTTAGACCGTTATTCTACATGTTATCGTGTGAATTTGAAGTAATTCTTTTCATTAAATCAGAAGTTATAAGGCTGTGACAGTCAGACGGACAAAGCATATCCAACCTAGTTAACTTAGAGACGGTAAATTAGAGCTTATTACAACAACTCAAGAATCTATACTTACCTACTAATATTATAAATGCGAAAGTATGTCTGTCTACTAAGTCTTCACGCACCAACTGTTCAACCGATCTTAACGAGGTATAATAAGTTGCATTTTTGGGAAGGACATAAGCTACTTTTTTATCCTGGTAAATTACAGAGCTTAGACTAGAATTTCAAAAACCTAAATACACGCGGACGGAGTCGTGGGCATCAATCAACTATGTTTATCTTGTAAAGTTATAATTTACAGTATTGTGTCTATTTTTAGTTATATTCCTGTAAAGTAATGTCCCTATTAGTTAATTATGTACGTAGGTATCTAAAATTCTGCACCTACCTTCAGTAGAAACATTTTAAAATAGTAAGTAACCGATAACAATTAAAACGATTATTTATAAGTACATAAAGTAATACCCTAAATTCCAGTTTCAGTGTGCAGTTATTTGTTTGGGCAATTCAAATTTCAGTAAACGGTTCAAGTTATTTGAAATATTAAACTGTGGACACTGTGGTAAAAAACTACTAGACATAAAACTTTTGTTAATGCAAAACAGTCAATTACTTTGTCTTACACTAGGGCAGTCGAAATCTGTCATATTGAAAAGTCACTTTGAAACTTCAAAGTTCATTGTTTACATCGTTACGAAAATTTTGTGAAATACATTACAGTAACCAGTTCTTATGTGATAAAAAGTAGTGCTAGAAAAATCGTTATGGTAGTACGTTCGTTTTGTGCTCAAGAATGTGAGAGAAAAGAACAAATATCTCTAAATTATATATCATAATAACAAATATGAGGCTGATGACAATGTCAAAGTAAGTGTTGCCAGCTTCATGTGAAAAATTTCCATACCCATTGAAGCCATCACGCATCGTCAGATATTGGTTAAAACGGCCTCTCAATTATTATAAAAAATACTAAGTATAATGTGGACCAATAATTTCAAGACAACATTTTTAATTATTTCGTTGGCGTTTCGAAACAAAAATATTAAATCTGGTGGAAGATGCTTTTCAAGCTGTAACGGAGGCTACGTGAAGTCACATTGTACTTAAGTTCACGTTGAGAGATTGCAGAATGACGACGATGAATTAGTGAATTATAATATAGCAATGCATTGAAATTTTAAGATATAGAAGAACACGTCTTGTTAGATCACTCTTATTCGAGATGTGAATAATAAACCTATCAATCCTAATCGTTTTTTTATCTTTGTTTTAACATCTCCATGCTGTACTAATCTAAACGTCTGGTTTTTTTTTAGCCGACTACGGCAAAGCCAAAAGGAAGGGTTATGATTTTAGCAGTCTATGTATTTACGTATATATATATATATGTATGTTTGTATGTTTGTGGCCGATTTTAGTATGAGATTCTGTGTGTACTAATGTAGCGCCTAAACTGCTGGACCGATTTTGAAGAATGAGGTGTCTATTGATTCGTTGTTATGATCAGGGTGATCTAGGGTGATAGGCTACATTTTATTTACGAAAAAAATCGAGAAGTCAGCTTTGCGCGGCTTTCTAGATTTTAAAATTAGTTTCGGATAGGCATAACCACTAGCTGCTTGCTCCGCACTTTTGCCCACTAAATTATTATTAAATTATTAAGCGTAGTCGGGTTTTAGTTCACAAACTTTGCTTGTATTTAGTAGATATATTAAATAAATTATTTTATTATGAGTATAATATGTATAAAATTTAAAAAAACAGGGTATAAATTATATTTATTAACGTATCTTCTTCTTTCTTGGTTATGGAAAATCTTTTTTCCATATCCTGAAACGTACCTACTTAACTTTAAATGTGTAGTACTAACTACTACTACTATAGAAAAGTATTGAGCAAACTTGAAGAGATCAAGATGAAAGACTAAATTGCGATTACGCAAATAATAGAATAATTATGATAATTATAATTTTTTTCAAAGAAAAATGAACCGACTTCAAACGAATCGAACTAAAAAGTTTAAAATATTTTTTTATTCATTTAGATTGACGATTAAACTACCTAACTCAAATGATATATAATTTTTTGAAGTCGGCGCCAAATGACTTCAAGTTCACTTCAAGTCGAAGATGTGCCCCCCGCGTCCCAGACTCACCCTCCGCGACTATTATGGTTCACCGCGCTCGCATTCAAAAGTGGATATTCTGATTTTACTTACATGAATTGAATGTGGTTTGGCGCTGACTCCAAAAAATTATATATCATTTGAGTTAGGTAGTTTAATCGTCAATCTAAATGAATAAAAAATTATTTTAAACTTTTTAGTTCGATTCGTTTGAAGTCGGTTAATTTTTCTTTGAAAAAAATTATTTTATGCTTTTTAGTGATTTGTTTTCTTTATATTAGGTAATAATAATAATAATATAAATGAGAACTATGTAAAATAGATTATGACCTATATATTATTAATTATTATTAAATATCCTGTGATATATACATTTTATATTGTGTCATACTATTTGGTGAGTGGTTTTATAATGTTCTAACCCAACCTAACCTAACTTCTGATCTATACAAGATTAGTTTGTATGCGTACATCATCATGATCAACCCATTACCGGCTCACTACAGAGCACGGGTCTCCTCTCAGAGTGAGAAGGGTTTTGGCCATAGTCTACCACGCTGGCCAAGCGGATTGGCAGACTTCACACACCTTTGAGAACGTTATGGAGAACTCTCAGGCGTGCAGGTTTCCTCACGATGTTTTCCTTCACCGTTAAAGCAAGTGATATTTAAATACTTAAAACGCACATAACTCCGAAAAGTTAGAGGTGCGTGCCCTGGGATCGAACCCACGACCTCCGATTAGAAGTCGGTTGTCCTAACCACTAGGCTATCACAGCTGTAATATGTATGTATGCGTACAACTCTTGTATAATTTGGATAAACCGTAATTTATACGTAACCATGCACAAACTCCAAGGAATCACTCTATATGCAGCTGTACTGACTTCGGGCCAAAACTTTTTGCAAAAGGTCAATGTTACATAGGCGTAGCAGAGTGAAGTCTTTGGACAAAATAGCTATATCAGACTTCAGCAATAGATCTGGCAATCTCAGAGAACATATTAGTGACATATGTGTACATTTATGCTTATAACTTCGTACGTAAGGATGATAACTCGATGTGTTATATACTAAAACCTTCTTGAAAGTATGTAGATAATAATAGTGAAACAATCATCAAAATCGGTTCATTAGTTGCGGAGATAATCGCGAACATACTTACATACATACATACTTACATACATACTTACATACATACATACGGGTCGAATACAGAACCTCCTTTTTTGAAGTCGGTTAAAAATTATTATAATTATAAAATTTCTTTTTCCCTAATTTAGTGTCATGTCTTTACAGTAGCAATACACACACACACACACTCACAGTGGCGCAAAGCCGCGCCAAAAATGCTTGTCATACATTATAGTATGAGCACATCCATTGATTCAAGGGCGTCGCCAGCCGCTGGCCAAGGGGGGGGCAAGTTGACGATATTATAGTATGCGAAAAGTGTAAATAGGCCAGTCATATTTTTCAAGTGCAGCAAAGTTAGCACATGATGTGTTCCAACTTCCGAAACTGCAAAATTGGAGACTACCTACTGGTAGTGGTTTTAACAACATATTAAAAAAATTACAATTTTCTTTTCAAACTATAGCATATTTTTATATTTTTTCAAATCTCTAGGGGGGGGCAGCTGCCCCCCCCTGCCCCTACCTGGCGACGCCCTTGCATTGATTATTAATTTATCAATGAGAATTTCCTCCCGTCCCGCGTCCCGCAGACCATCAGAGAAGCCAGGTATCCGGCGGTCTTGCTATAACGTCATAAGAAAACATTGCCTCTTTATCGCTTGTTCCGCGCTCTCGCTTGCACGCTCAGCTATGCCGGCTGATTATGCTTTCTCTATCGCTTGTTTCGCGCTCTCGCTTGCACGCGGTAGGTACGTGACAATGAGTCATGCTTTTACGTGCGTGCGACTGGCGTTCATTTATTTATAAGACGTTTATCACGTCAAAAAAATGAAAGGTTATTTTTTACACTAAAGGGTTACTTTTTTATTTATTTTAGGTAACTTTTGACATGACCGTGATGGCAACACTGGGTCGTATTGTGAATTGTGATTTTTTCAATTTCTGAATTAAACATCGTTTTTATCTCCATAGAGATAATAATAATAAGTAGAGTAGGCATACCTACCTTAAAAACGTGCCAAAAATACACTCACACACGCACAATCCCCCAACCTAAAATGGCGCGTGTTCATTGTGATGTCTCAAGTTGTGCGTGTGTGAGTGTTCATGTATACATTTTAGGGAGGCCATCTTAAGGGAAGTTGCAATAAAATTTCTGCCACGATCTGTTTTATTGTTATGTTTAAAAATGTAGTGTTGTCTCTTACACACTTATGAAAATTTTGATAAGCTTAAGCTATTTTCCGATCCACTATTTTCTATAGGACATTATGCCAAGTCCTCTTCTATAGGTTCATGTTTATCTCTCGTTAGAGAGTATTTTTATTCTGTGGTTTTTATACATCCATGATCTTATTATTATTATCTCTATGTCCATGATCCAACGTTTTTTGTTTCTTTGATCCATGTTATTGGTCTGTGCGTGGTCTGTGCTTTGATCCAGGGGTATGACAGCTGTAGTTCCTTTTTCCTCGTTTTGGCGCTACAATCGTTCGCACACCACAGACTTCAACACAGAAAATAACAGGTCCACAGATTAATGATAGGTTTTCCACCGATTAATGATAAGTATCTAGTATTTTCTGTGTTTAGGTCTGTGGTTTAGGTTTAAGTGATAAGTCTGAGGTCTGTCATTGTCATGAAATTTTCGAAATTTCGCGAAATTTAAAGTTTTCTTTTTCCATTTTCACCACTTTTCTTTACTTTTCGTTGTTCTCATCACAGGTTCTTAATTCTCATGGTGTTTTTTGTGATATGTCCCGATGACTTGGCTTTGTTAAATGGATTTTGGTGGCGATCTTATAATATTGACTTGTGATTTGTTTTGGACTCCGAAAACTCTGTTTTACATTTGACTCCGGCTACGTTTTAGGACTACGATTTGCTATAGGTAAGTATTTTGCTGATTTGAAATCCAAATTCTCTGTTATAAGACAAACTGTGCTACTTTAGAGATTACGATACGAATACGATACGATACGAATACGATATATGAATCGATCGTCATGGGACTATTTAAGTGTTGTGTCGGTACTTGTTACTCAACTTAAAAGACGTTTAAGTTTCCCCAAGAACGATAGTGTACGGTGGATGTCCTACCTAGTACCTACCAACTCTCCCAATCGAACTGCTGTGTGTGGATATGTCTGTCTCACTGTAGCTCTTAAACGGGTGAACCGATTTGAATGCAGGTTTTTTATAGATAAAGCCCTATCATAAAAAAATATCAGTACCATCAACCTACATACTTTACTCACCTGTCTATATTTAATTATTTTCAGATAATTTTCACACTGGAAACATAAGCAGTATGGAGACTACAGCAAGCAGGAAGACGAAGGGATGGAACATGCACAAGTTGGGACTTGTTTTCAATCACAATCCCATGTACTTCATAGGAATGAGAATGTCACAAGTAGTCCAAGTGGGTCTATATAGATCTAGAGATCAGGTTTTATATCAAAAAATTAAAGTGCAATGCTCGGCATGTAGGTACACATATTTACATTGTATACATAGCCAGAATGCACCCATAGGATTCTGCTTATGTATACATTGTAATGCTATGTGTCTGGATATGCCTGTCAACTGTAGCTCTAAAACGGGTGAACCAATTTGAATGCGGGTTTTTTATATGTAGTTAGATTTGTCTCAAGGAGTAGGTACTTGGTAGACACTTCATAGTGATAAAGATTCTGATGTTTAGAGCAGGACGTTGAGATGTCATGATTTCCCGGATTTCCGAGGATATTACAGTATGCACGAGTATTTGCATACTACTCTTGTATACATTGTAATCACAAATTGAAAAATTGCATTACAATGTATACATAAGCAGAATCCTATGGTTGCATTCTGGCTATATATAGAATGTAAATTCACGGCATGTACTGTTGGATTCATATGTCTAACAAAACAACCAATATAAGAGTTGCATAAAGCTCTATAGATGCCGATATTTATTCATTTAAAAATATATACAGAGAATATGAAATGTTAAAAAATAATAATTTAGTATATTATCCTAATGAAAATTTTCTAATTACATAGGTACTATTGTATACAGGGAAGCACTTTTATGCACAATTACCTTAATGAAAATGGTTATAAGAAAAATATTGGTAGCAATTTAAACACTGTTTAAGGTTTTCTTGGTTGGGGTGTTGTCCCACCCAGTATTTTTGAAAAAATTGTTTTTGTTATTAAATAATTACTAAATGTAAAATAAATATTTTAGATTAAGAAAGATTTGAATAAATAAGTTTGAAATTAATTTATCTTGTTTGAATTTGAATTTAATTATAAGGTCTCTTGTTAACACGTCGTGAAAACTCACGTTTTGTATGGATATCAATACAAAACGTGAGTTTTCACGGCGTGTTAACAAGAGGCCTTAGTAAGAAAACCCTGTTATTTGGTTATCGATAAAACGAGTACATCACTAGTATCGATAACAAATCATCGACTGGTAAGCCCTAGCCGCAAATCTACAGTGGCGCCAAAACGAGGTAAATGGAACTAGCCCGAAGAAAAGTCACTGTCGCATCTGTTACGTAGTAACTAATACCTAATCTGTGCTTTGATCTTTCTAAAAGTAAAAAATTATAAAGTAGCTTTTTCATCAAATTTCTTAAAAAATGGCGTTTTCTTTTGGATCTACACAAAGTACGGGGTTTGGATCAGCCGCCAAACGTAAGCATAGTATTTTTTACAATTTATATTACTTTGTTTTGGTTTTGAAGGTATGATATTTTGAGCATGTATCGAGCTTTATTTATATCTAGTATCCTCGCTTCATTTATTGCAAGACCTCTGAAGTCTTATTTGTTAGTCAGTTTTTTGGTTCATTTATATTTGCCACTGACTGAGGGTCATGACTCTGTATCTTGCTTACTTGAGACTGCCCAGGCGGTGCTATCCTGGACTTTGTTTTTGCCAGCATTACCATTAGACAAGTTCATTAAGGTTGATATAATAAAGAAAGTATAAGGCTTACTCCAGTGTCCTGTGTACATCATGTGAGTCCAGCCGTTGTCTTATGTAATTCTAAACAAATATTATAAGAAAAGAAAATTAAGAAGGGCCACATTGTGTGGATTCTGAAAGTATATAATCTCTACATTTATTAATAAGTAGTCTGTTCAAAAAGAGAATCGATGTGACCAAACAGTGAACTAACACGCTATAGTGTTGTACTTGTATTGCCCACTAAACAAAAGCACACCAGAGCCCTCCAATCCCATGCTGATTCTCTTTTTGAACTGATTCTCTTTTTGAACAGACTCTATGAGAAGTTGTATTTAGTTGAAAACACGCAAATGTCATAAATGTTTGGTTTTCTTTACTTTCAGCTACATTCTCGTTTGGAAGTACTAATACAGCCACTACTAGTACAGCTGGGTTTGGTGGTTTTGGAACCACTACATCCTCGTCTGGCTTTGGAGCATTTGGTGCACCAACATCTAGTGCAGGTTTATTTTTTTTTAATGAAATTCACTATCAATGCAAAAGGCAAAATCAGTTTTTTTGGCATATTAAATATAATATGGGTGAATTAAAATTACTACAGCTAAGTTAAATCAATTCTGAAAATTCAGATTTTTGTTGTGATACAGAAAATGCTGTTTTGACAAAAAAATATCTCCTATTTGTTAGTACACAGTTATTATTTATTTAAACACTATTAAGACCTGGTTAACCCCCCATGCAAAAACGACGGGGTGTTATAAGTTTGACGTGTCTGTGTGTGTGTGTCTCTGTCTGTTCCCCTGTGGCGCTCAAACGGGTGGACCGATTTGAATGCGGTTTTTTTTGTTTGAAAGGTGAATTAGTCGAGAGTGTTGTTAGCTATGTTTGATGAAAATCGGTCCAAGATGGCCGCCGCTACAAAATGGCGGATTACATATTATTTTTTCAGGACTTACTTAATATGGGTATCAAATGAAAGGGCTTGACTAGTAGAATAGCACTATTGCAAATTCAAGATGGCCGCCGCCTCAAAATGGCGATTGTCGGGGTTTTTTTGAATTTTCAATTTATACTTGTTTAACTATAACAGATTCAGTAGGTCAATTACAGAAAAGTTGTATCACAATTTTTTTTGAGATTGCAGTGATTGGCTTGATTTGCATTTGAATAGCGAGGGAGTATCAGCCAATCAGAGGTGAATATCACGGTTGCACTGCTTAAATTTAATATTTAGACAATCGATACCCATTTTCTGTATGGCCGAAGTCCTGTATCAATATTTCAAATGTTCCAGCACCGTTTAGTGGTCTAGGTACAGCGGCAACTACTGCACCGTCTATTTTCGGTGGCACAGGGTTCGGAGCAACAGCCGCAAAACCTGCCACAGGTAATGATAAAAATAATATATAATATAATATATACGGACAGTACATACACTGCAATCTAGCCCCAAAGTAAGCGATAGCTTGTGTTATGGGTACTAGAGAACTGGTTAATATATACAATATACATACATAAATACTGTTACGTGCTGGGGTTCGAAGATTTGGAATAAAACACCTGGTGACCCTTGATCAGACTTTATTCTGCACTTCCGTTTTCCACTTGGTACTCCGGATCTTCTTGTAGACTTCCTCTTTAGTCTTCACGTTTGTTCGCTTCCAATCCTCTTCGCTTCCGATCGCTTTCTTCGCTTGTATTTCGCTCGGCTCTCAGAACTGAACTGCCCTCCGTCAGCTCGCCGGTCCCTTTATATACCCGTTACCGCGTGACTAAGCGTTTTCTAGAAAGTTCCACCCCTATCGATGTTTATTCTAGAAAAGCCGCGTTGTTGTTGTTTACATTATGGGTTGTTTACATCGATGGGTGATTAGGTATTTATTAGGTGACGAGCAATTATGAACCTTAATGCTCTAGAAATAAGGTTCATTCGTAACACTGCCCCCCTCTTAGCGATGCTCGTCCCGAGCATCACTGTTGCTTCCGTAATGTTTTGCCAAGCGGTCGATGTGCACAACCTTAAATTTTCCTCTTGGTTGACGTTGAATCCTATACGTGACGTCGTTAATACGGGTAACCACTTTGTATGGACCCTCCCATCTGGTTTGCAATTTTGGAGATTTCCCTTTTCGACGAGTCGGATTATGCAGCCAGACTAAGGCACCTTCCTCGAATCCGCTCGTGTTCGATTTCCGGTCGTATCTGGTTTTCATGTTCTCACTCGATTGCAATCCGTTTTCCCGAACTGTAGCATGTATTTCCCGCATTTTCTCTCTCAGATTGGCGACGTAGTCTTGTACGGTGCAAGGTTCATCCGGTGACCCTCCCATCAATAAGTCTACTGGTAACCGTAGTTCCCTGCCATAATTGACTAACGCCGGAGTTGCCTTTGTGCTCTCATGCTCTGCAGTCCTGTAGGCGAGGAGAAACAGTGGAATGTACCTGTCCCAGTCTCTTTGGTGGGCGTCAACCAACTTTGCCAAATGCCTTTCAAGCGTCTGATTGAATCTTTCAACCATTCCGTCAGACTGCGGGTGGTACGCAGTTGTGCGTGTCTTATGCAGACCTAAAATTTTGCATACTTCCTGAAACACTTGCGATTCAAAGTTCCTTCCTTGATCTGAGTGGATTTCCAATGGTACACCAAAGCGACATATAACCTCCTCAACGAGCTTAGTTGCAACAGTTGTAGCTTCCTGGTTAGGTATCGCGAATACTTCCGGCCACTTAGTGAAGTAGTCCATAACAACCATGAAGTATTTGTTCCCTGATTCAGTCACAGGGAATGGTCCGGCTACATCAATAGCTATACGTTCCCAGGGTGCACCAACATTGTACAGCTGCAGGTTACCTCTACTCCTTGTCTGCGGTCCCTTCACGGCAGCGCAAATGGTACATTTACGGCACCAGTTCTGCACATCCTCCCGACAATGGAGCCAGTAAAACCTCTCCCGTACTTTCGTTAGTGTCTTCTTGACGCCAAGATGACCTCCCGAAACTCCGTCATGCACTACACGTAGGACATCGGGTACCTTGGCTCTCGGAACGACTACCTGAAGATGGAACTCCCTACCGTTAGTCTTTTCCCATTTTCGGTAGAGTATTCCATTTTGTAGAGTAAGACTGCTCCACTGTGCCCAGTATGCCTTAGTGATAACGCTCATAGGTGCAACCTCACTCCATGTTGGTCTGGCGTCTCCTCTTTTCTTCCACACGGTGATGTGCCGTAGATCCTCATCACCCTCTTGAGCCATCTTCATTGCATCATCCTCCCAGGGTCCTAAGGAACTCGTCCTGGTAAGTTTCAATGATAGCTCCGTCGACTCCTGTTTGATGCAATGTTTGCATTCTTCCGGGCATGGCCTCCGAGAAAGTGCATCTGCATTTCCATGTGACTTCCCGCTGCGATGTTGAGTCTCGAAGTCATATTCCTGGAGCTGTTCAATCCACCGAGCAACTTGACCTTCGGGATTCTTAAATTGCAGTAGCCATAATCCTTTTCCCGTTGAAAACGCTGTCTTCTCCTTGTCTTTTGGATGGATTTCTACCTGCCAGTAACCTGATTTTAGGTCTAGAGTCGAAAACCATTTCATGCCACTCAAAGTATCCAGAGTGTCATCGATTCTAGGTAGCGGGTAACTATCCTTCTTTGTGATGTCATTGAGCCGCCTATAGTCCACGCAGAACCGTGTGCTTCCATCTTTCTTCTTCACAAGCACAACCGGTGAGCACCAGGGACTTGCGGATGGTTCTATTATTTTGTTCCTTTCCATTTCTTTCAGCATATCCTCGACTTCTTTTTCCTTCGCGATTGGTAGCCGTCTCGCCCGCTGACGGATGGGTCCCTCATTTCCGGTATCGATTCTATGCTGCACTAACGATGTTCTCCCTGGGTTTCCTTCTTGACTAGAAAAGATGTCCGCATGGCGTAATAGAAACTTCTTTGCCTTGATGCTTTGTGAATAAGTCAGGTTGCTTTTGCAGTCTTCAAGAAGCTCATAGACTGTAGGATCCTTCCCAGAACCTGATTTTTCCATGCTTGGCATTGAAGTGCATTTCTTCAGCCACACAACTTCTTCACACTTTCCGACGATGTCCCCCTGTGAGATAACCGTTGCTGGGGCTCCCTCCGTGCCAGCCAGTACTCGCCCCTTAGTCCTGGCTGTTACTAGTTTCCCTGATTTTGAGGAAACCTTGCATCCTCACCTCTCTTCGCAAGCTCCTCCAACCGTTCCTCTATTTTCTTTAGTCGGGACATCTGCGACTCTTTCTGTGGGCAATTCAGCTGCAGATGCCCTTTCACACCGCATCTATAGCACACAGCGCCAAAGTTCTTCCTGAATGAGGTCTTAACCTCTTTCACCTCCTCGACAACTTCACGTAGTCTGTGAGTCTGCCGAATGTCGTGTCGAACTGCTTCGACCTCTAAGGCATGCGCCAATGCTTCTTTTAATGAGACATGGTGACGAAGCCTCACGGCAGCTCTTACCTCCAGGTCTTTAATTCCGTCGACAAAAGCTTGCACGGTGTTTGCGGTTACCATCTTATCGTCGGCCGATGGATAAGCTTTCCGCACAAGCTTATCTATTTCCAACGCCCATTGCTGGAGACCCTCTCCAGATCGCTGGACTCTATCGCGCAGCTGGGCGCGGAACACATGCTCCAGATGTCGCTCCCCATACCTGGATTCGAGTGCATCCAACAGTTCCTTGTATCCACATCCTGAAGTGGGAAGGGCCTCCAGAACAGTTAGAGCCTGCCCTCTCAACGCGACAGTGAGGGCAGTCAAGCACTGTTCGTCCGTCCACCCGTTAGCAGTAGCAACAGTCTGAAACTGTTGCCGGTACGCGGGCCAGGAGGTGCTACCGTCATATGGGGGTACCTTAACATTAGGTCCCTGAACTGCGCCCATCGCTCCACCTGACGTTAGTTTTGTCGTTTCAAGACGTATCACCTTTTTCTGTAGCTCGTTGAGGCCAGTCTTCACACCATCTATGTCCGTTCCTAGGCAGGTGACTCGCTCGTCCATGAGGTCCAACTCTTTTCGCAATTTAGCCACCATGCCGCCGACTTCGTGAACGGCCGACAAAACATTTCGCTGCACCCCTTCTTGATTTTCCTGTATCGCTGCAAATTTTTGTTGCATTATCCGCATCAAACCCGACAAGTCAACGGTGGGCGTGGCTTGCTCAGTGGGCGTGGCCAGGTGGGTGTGGCCAGTGGGCGTGGCCTCCGATTGGGTGGGCGTGGTCTCAAGGGGCGTGGCCTGGTGGGTGTGGCCAGTGGGCGGGGCCAGCTGGGGGGACCCACCAGGTGCTGGTTCCTCCAGGTGCTCCTCCACAGGTGCTCGGCTGGATTCCGCTGCACGCTGGGCCCTGGTCTTGACACCCTCGCTGCCGAAGTCGTCTCTCGGAGTCAATGGCATAGCTTCCAAATCACACTTCTGTCACCAATTGTTACGTGCTGGGGTTCGAAGATTTGGAATAAAACACCTGGTGACCCTTGATCAGACTTTATTCTGCACTTCCGTTTTCCACTTGGTACTCCGGATCTTCTTGTAGACTTCCTCTTTAGTCTTCACGTTTGTTCGCTTCCAATCCTCTTCGCTTCCGATCGCTTTCTTCGCTTGTATTTCGCTCGGCTCTCAGAACTGAACTGCCCTCCGTCAGCTCGCCGGTCCCTTTATATACCCGTTACCGCGTGACTAAGCGTTTTCTAGAAAGTTCCACCCCTATCGATGTTTATTCTAGAAAAGCCGCGTTGTTGTTGTTTACATTATGGGTTGTTTACATCGATGGGTGATTAGGTATTTATTAGGTGACGAGCAATTATGAACCTTAATGCTCTAGAAATAAGGTTCATTCGTAACAATACTTATAATATTGTATAGAATAACACCCAGACACTGAAAAACATTCATGCTCATCACACAAACATTTTCCAGTTGTGGGAATCGAACCCACGACCTCCGACGCAGAGAGCAGGACCACTACCAACTGCACCACGGAGGTCGTCAAAAATGAGAAGCTGGCAAACTAAACTGCATAATATTACACTTCTGGTCAAAATACTTTTTTTTAATCTGGTGGTTTTTTTTAATTTACTTACTTTTTTTTTTACTTTACTTTTTTTTAATTCTGCTGAACAAGAAAAGTAAAATTTTATTTTATATAATTATGCTGTTTTGTTCACCAGCTCTTCAAATATAATTTTGAATTTTTTAATAGCTGACTTTTTTAACCCTAAAACTTTGTCTCCATAGATTTAGGGTTTTTGAATGCCGTGAAAACTTTGATATTCTAGGATAAGAATATGTTCATCATGTTGCATGTAAAAGCTATCTTTGTGCCCATTGCCAAAATCAAGCAAATAAAGCAGCAAGTGAAAGTTTTTATAGTTTTTTTTTTTACAAGGGAATGCCCAATATTTATGGGAAAAGTAGCATAGATCACTCCTTGTATGATTTTATACCTGCCTGTAAACATTCTGTCAAAATAATTATAGTGCTGAAAATGATGGACTTTTGCGGTTTTTTTATTCAAAGGCTAGTTCTGGTGCATCTCTATCTTTATCTTTCTATCTCTCTCTCTAGATCTCTAATCCTTAGTAACACAGCAAAATACTTTCAGGATTTGGCGCCGGTGCCTTTGGAACTAATACCTTCGGGACAGGCACAGGCTTCGGGGCCGGTACTTCCACATTTGGTAGTGCAGCACCAGCGTTTGGCACCAGTACGCTAGGAGGGAACACTTTTGGCACTGGATCCAATTTTGGGTCAACATTTGGAAAACCGGCCACAACCGGCTTTGGAGGGTTTGGCACTGGATTTGGCACTTTTGGTCAACAGCCTCAGGTTATATTCTTGTTGTTCCTACAATTATATTCAATCAACAATATCAACCCAAAGTACTAGGGGAAATTCCTGGTAATTATTGTTGGTGTACTATTAATACTCTACTATAAATTCTCAGAGTACCCAAAATTTATAAGAAAATATCCCAATGTCAATCTATTGACATATTTACTATATATATAGATATTTTCTTATGAATTTTGAAATCTATTACTTATATTACTTACCAATTTTGAAATCTTGGAGAAATAATTTCTACGTATGTAGAAATAATACCGTTAAAATTTCCATAAACTACTCAGTAGACAAGCAGTAAGCAGCTTTAAGCTTGTTGTGTACAATGCTAAAAAAAATTAACAAAACAAAAATACAAGTTTAAACAGTAAATCCCGTGGGAATTGTGCATGTATGTTAAATACAAGTGAAGAGATCGAATTATTACTTGTAAGTGCTTATTATTATTCTACTCGACAAGACAGACAACAACACGACAGACACATCAAAACAACTTGACATGATTCCCAGAGAGCTGTGGGTTTGAATTCAATGGGTGTCAACCAGTTTTGAGGTATGCAAACTTTGTCTTGTGTATTATAGCAACAGCAACAACAACAACAACAGCAACAGCCGCAAGGTCCGGCGAACGCTCACGAGGCGTTGGTGGCGGCGGTGTTCAACTGCTGCGTGTTTGGTGACGAGAGGGACCAGGTGCTCGCCAAGTGGAATCTGCTGCAAGCGCAGTGGGGGACTGGTGAGTATCATTACCACAAGAGTTATAACAACAGCAGCAACAATAACAGCTGCAACAACGGTAATAACAACAACAACAACATGAAGCTTGACAAACGCTCACGAGGCATTAGCGTGGAGAAAAATTGGTTTATGGATGATAATTTTATGTGATAACGTCATAAGAAAACAAAGAGAGATAGATGCCTCACAAGCCAAACGCTTAGGCTGATCGTGCCTCTCTATCGCTTGTTCCGCGCTCTCGCTTGCAGGCGGTACGTGACAATGAGTCATGCTTTTTCGTGCGTGTGCTTTTCGCCATTTTGAATCTGATGCAAGCCCAGTGGGGGACTGGTAGATCACCATCTGTTGAGTGATTGAGCCATAGAGGAGGACAGACAGGCAGATACACTGTCACATTAACAATATTACTTGTACTCATAGAATAATGAATAAGAGGAGAATTGGCCTTTACATCAAATTGTATGGAAACCTGCTAGTTTGTTAGTTTGCTAGCTGTTAGTTTGTCCCTACCACTTGCTACAAAATACTATATTGCATACTGATAGATCAGTGTTAGCAGCACCAGCAAATATAGACTTTATCGTTTAGTATACAGCGTTCAATTTCAATCACCGTGCATCACACATTGTCGATGTTGAGTAAAGGCGCCCGTTCCATGAAAGGTCTAACGTTTTAGTGAAAGAATACATTTATATAGTACAAGTACCTACCATTTCGTCCTAAGACCGACCGATTCAATGTTTGATTTCTACTAAGCAAGCAATGGTTTTTGTTCATAATGAGATATAGACTTCTCAATTTAACACATTTTGAGCATAATGTAAATATACAAAATAATGTTTTCTTGTTTTTTATGGAAAATAACAACAATAATTTGTACTTAAGTGTGAAATGAGATGCCATCTTTCGTGTGATTCACTTTTTTTTTGCTTGATTTTTTGCAAACAACCACTAAACAACACTGCATTTTGTTAAAAATCGAGAGCAGTGAAGAGATCGTTGGACGACATTCGACTAAAGACAGAAACGGTTGGTATTTAACACCAGAAGAGTTCGCACGAACTACGCCCCCTTGCCATATCTCCTCTTATTCATTTATCTATGCTTGTACTGGATATAGATAGTTGGTTGATGTTATAGGTACAGTAAAAGCTCCTTATTCGCGCTACCTTCACTCGCGGTTTCACTATTCGCGGATTAAAAATTTGCGACCCAATTCCTGTATTCGCGGCAAAAAAAATCGTTATTCGCGGATCTAAACGGTATATCGGTATAACTGAACAACGGTATATGTTATTAAAATATTATGCTATCGATTTCTTTATGAAAATTGATCCGTCTAGACTCTAGAACGAAGTCTTATTTTTAAGAAGCAAATTGCTAATGCCACAGCTGATTATCTATTTATCAGTCTGAATTGAAGGAGCTTTTAAAAACTGCCAAGCAAGAAAAAATTACAAAATTCTTTAAACCATTTCCTAAACCTGAAGACAATAATTAATCAATATGGTCAAAAACTTCAATTAAATTGATTTTTCTACATATATTTATTTTATATTTCGTCACCTAGGAACGTATAATTATCACCATTGCCTGTACCTAAATTGACGTTCAAAAAGTGTACAGTGTACCAATTTTGAATAAAGTTTATTTGATTTGATTTGATGATTTTGATTTGTATCCCCTATAATCCCATATAAATTGCCATTCCATATTCACGGTTTCTGTATTCGCGGCATATTTACGGAACGTATCCCCCGCGAATAAAGAGCTTTTACTGTATACATATACAGTGTTGACAATGGATTGTAATTGTTTGCCTTGTTACTATAAATATGGTGAATTTAAGCATGTAGATGGCAGTACAGAAGGAATGCTCACTGCGACATGTGAGCTCAGTCTGGGTTGTATCGATTGTTTTATACATATAAAACAAATACAATAAAACATATTGGTTGACTAGGACCATTAGCCTTCTTAGCAGTAAAATTGATTTCAGGCCAAGCTTACTACAGTCGTAACGCTCCAGCATTGGAGCTCAACGAACAGAACCCACTGTGCCGTTTCAAAGCTGTGGGATACTCGAGATTGGGAGGCAAAGAGGACAAAGATGGACACGTGGCCCTGCAGTTCAACAAACCAGAACAAGAAATTAAGTAAGTGTACGAAAGTTTAACTTGAGCAATATTTGATTTTAGGAGTGCTCTCTTCTCTTCATTGGTATTATGTAAATTTTTGTAATATTGTGTGTTCTTAGTATCCACTACGACTCTTTAAGGCCGATTCACTCATATCTGTGAAGGATCAGTGCGGGTACAGTTCCGGCACAGTGAAAAATATTGTTTCATATTGAATCGAATTGTCCTTTACCATCCCACTGCTGAGTACAGGCCTCCTCTCATAAAGGAAAGAAGAATTTTGACCTTAGACCCGCCACGCTGCTCCGATGCGGGATTGCGGGTTTTTATTGTCACACGATAGTAATAGTGACTGGGCTTGATCGCTTAACAAGCCCTCCGAGGCATAGGAATGAAGCACCATCAAATAACAACTCGGGGTTGGCTCTGACAACTTCTTGTCAGAAAAACTCAAATATCTAACAATTTTTTGAATGAGCCAGGAATCAAACCCATGATGCCTTTCTTCATGCTTGATGACTATATACCCTTTCATTGAAAATATCTCATCCTTATTGTTTCTTGGACCATATTTGATAATTTGACAAACAGCTGAAAAGGTAACAGAAAGACACAGAGTTGCTTTCACTTTTATAATATTACTATGTGTGAACTAAAATAATGTAATTATTTTTTACAGAAACAATCAACAATCTCTTACTGTTTCATTGTCTGGCCTTCTGGGGAACAAACCAAACTTGGCTGTCAATATTGAATCCATAAAGGCTATATCTGAAACGAAAAGCCTGGTAAATATTATTTATCTTTATCTATACTAACCTAGCATCTTGGTCGAATGATATTCATCCAACTTCCAAGCCTAGCATGTTTGCCAGCGATAATCACTTTTGCATGTTGCACATATCTCATGCGATTTGACTTAGAAATATCCTTATTTTATTTTGCCCATTAACCGAAAATGTAAATATATTCGGACCTAACTCTAAGTTTTCAATTATTTTATTTTATTGTTTAACTCATATACAAAATTTTCCATATTTAAGGGCCTGTTTCACCACCTTCTGATAAGTGTCGTAAGTTTTGTCTCTTTCTTACTTTATGTCAAGTGAAAAAGACAAAAGTTGTGAATAAACTATACAATACTTATCAGAAGGTGGTGAAAAAAGCCCTTAAATATGGATATAAGTCTCATAAATCTCTTTTGAATCGTTTACTTAATCTATCTCTTTGACACCATTTGCAACTATGTAATCTGTGTACTTAAATACTAACAAATCATTGTATAGCTCCTCATGCTCATAAATAAAATAAAATTGGTATACAATTTTATCGCTACAGAGCCAAAAAATTGTATTGAAAAAAATTTCAGGTGGTGATACACGTGACAGATAAAGCAGCCAACAACGTCCACATCAGTGCCTCGGAGCTCGGCGCGTTCCTGAACGCTGGCGCGGCGCGCACCGCGCTCAACAACGCGGGCTGCGCGAGCGTGACGCCGGTCATCCGACCCGCGCCGCAGATGCTGGATCAGTATCTGCAGAATCCACCTCCAGGTGAGACATTAAAGAGAGAGAGAATGAGAAGCAGGGAGTTTTAAAGAGAGAACGTATGAATTTCGTTCCTGAACCCTTCAGTTGTTATAGTAACTCACAGTTGTTATAGTGAGTACTAAGAGAAATAGGAAGAGTGAGATATAAAATTGTATGTCCACAGACCACATCATTGCACAATGCACATAGGCATCCTCCGAACATTATTTTTAGTGATTAATAACAGGCTGAATCTTCGTGAGTTCGTAGGAACGTCGTTCGTTTTGACGAGACGAGTTTTTCCTCTGTGAAAATTCTCGATGGAGGTAGCTATTTTTAAGGTGGCGTGCGGTGCGGTGCTGGAAAAATGTAGGTGGTATTAGGTTGAACAACTCATCAGAACACTCCCCGTTATAGAGACGGTAGGATACGCAAAGGGAGCTAACATCCCCGCGAAACTCTAAGCCCTCCAATGAGCTGGTTAGTTTGGGATTGTCCACAAGTCGAACTGCCCGCTTCTGAATCCTGTTAAATGGAAGGAGTTGGTAACTTGGTATTGGGGTGCTCCGGCCCTCAGGTGTGAGCAGTACTCCATGTGCGGCCCGACCTGGAACTTATAAGGCAGGAGCCTGTGTTCAGGCGCATTGCTCTGTAGAGTACCCCAAGCGTTTTGGAAGCTAATTTAGCTTTACCTTCCAAGTGATCCCGGGATTGGACTTCGTTGGATGTGGATGCTGAAGATCCCAATGCTGTTGGAAGGAGTCGGGGGAGCATGAGGGACGGGAAAGGAATAGATATAAGAAAGAGGGGAAGTTGTTTTATCTATAACTAGCGGACCCGGCAGACGTCGTCCTGCCCGCTATTAGCGCCACCTACCGGGTCCAATTTTTCTACTTATAAACCTTCCTCTTGAATCACTCTATCTATTAAAAAAAACCGCATCAAAATCCGTTGCGTAGTTTTAAAGATTTAAGCATACATAGGGACATAGGGATATAGGGACAGAGAATGCGACTTTGTTTTATACTATGTAGTGATAAAATAATAAGAACACATATTTCATTTAAATATAATAAATTGAATTATTTCTAACTTTCAAAAAGGTATGGATATGCGACTCTGGAAGCAGGCTCAGGCTGACAACCCCGATCCTGACAACTACATCCCAGTCCCTATCATTGGATTTACGGAGGTACGTTCCTTGTTCATGTTTGATTTGATTGTAGTGTTAATTATTATTATAACAAAATGGGAAACAGACAAATAAAAATAAAAATTGAATAATTACGTTGATTAATTATTATTATTATCTATGCTTATAATTATATTCAAGTTATAATACAACTGTGTAGTCTGTCATCAACCCTACTTCATGCAATTGTTGTACAATGTACATTGTACAATCTCCTGAAGGGTTAGTGTGATTTTGCACATTGCATCAACGATTTTTAGATGATGAAAATAGATGATTATTTCGAGAATCGAAACAATTGAGTTCTTCCATCCTTCATTTCATACACCTATACCCGAATTACTAATTCCGCGGAATTCTGACGTTTCGTAATGTTACCAGAGATAAAACAATTCCCACAAAAAAGATAAAAAATTCAAAACTTATGCAAATACAAATCAACTGCTGCATGACAGTGAACATGACATATGACAAATGCCTGACAGACACTTCATGGTGATAATGTCATTCGACATCCATTTTTCAAGAATTTTTTTAATGTGCTTCTTTTGTTTTCTATTGCTGTTAGTGTGCACTTTCTAGTTTCCATTCTTGGTGTTTTCTATGTTAAGGCGAAACGAATAATATTATTACTTGGCATATGGCTTTTTATGATGACAGGGAATTAAAGTAGTTTGGGGTAAAATCGTACTTCGTAGATGTTAACCCTGTTCTCCATGAAAATAACTCATCTGTAAATGACAATGACAGCTGTCAGAATTCCGCGGAATTAGTAATACGGTTATACAGCCAGCGCACAAGTGCGAGCGAGATAGATGGACGGAAGAGTGTGCGGGTGAGTGAGCGGGGAGCGGGTTGGGCGATGCGATGCCTAGCGAGCCAGCATGTATCGCGTGATGCTTGCTATGTTTGTGGTAAACAAAGCACAGGCGTACAAAGCGCAGCGTACTAGGCCTCGTTTGTTTCTTCATTATAATGTTAGAGGAGCGACAGAACATAGCATAACACAACAACAATGTTGTTTATTAACTGTAACGTTCGTAGATAAAGTTCCGGGCGCGGTGTCAGAGCGAGGAGGCGGCGCTGCAGGCGAGCTGGCTGAAGCGCGCCGCGGACACGGTCGCCGAGCTGCGCACGCGCCGCGCCGCCGCCGCCGCCTCGCTCGCGCGCCTCGCCGCCTCGCTGCACGCGCTCAAGCACACGCTGCTGCGGGTAACATTATTTTATTCATCTACAAGTTAGTCCTTGATTGCGACTTGGAAGAAAATCATCAAAAATCATAAATGATTTTTCGCACACATTCATACTAATAGCTGATAATATTACACCTTTTATCGCGAAAAAGCAAAGAATTCCTACGGGATAAAATTCTATAAGAACAGCGCCATCTAGTGGAATAATTTTTGACTACCAAGAGTGTAAGTTTAAAAATATATAAAATGTTAAAATGGGGCACTTAATTTTGGTTGAGAAGTTCTCACATTTTACCGTTAATAAATAATATATATTAATAATTAAATGTATATATATATAAATATTTATACAGTGTGTCCGGGATCGAATTAGCGATATTTTAGGGACATATTCTACAACTCATTACCTCTCTGAAAATACCACTTATTAGGGCCTGCCCCCCTCCCCCTCTCAGGGACAGCCATTTCAATTTTGCGTGCGTTTTTGTGGGTATGTGCGCACAAAAAATGCAATAACTCGAAAGTCTGCTGATGCACAGGTCTTCAAATGCCCTTATTCGATTGGATACAATATTCTCCATCACTAAATACCAAACAATAGAATAAAATGTTAAAATAACTCGATCAAAAATGCTTCGGAAAAAAAATATTTTTTTCAAAAATATTGAAAACTACAAGTTTTTGCTGCATTTTGCAAAACGAGGTCGTTAAGATTACATTGTTAAGTATTAAATCGACAGTTTTTGAGATAAACAACAAAACGACATAAAATTTTTTACTGTAAGTTATTTACTTTTGGAGATATTATTATTTAAACATAACTTAACCGCGAGCGCGTAAGTTCTTATGTTATTCGAATGTGGGTTTCCATCGCATACCTCGGGCGATCAGGTAATAATAATATTGTTTTTGATTAGTCAGTGAATGAGGTTAAAACTTAGGATCAAACCCCTACTTCAACTGATTAAAAATTCGTATAAAAAATTTAAATATCTGAAATTTTATTTTATTGTTCCTGGCGAGGAGGCGTTATGATAGCTACTTAAGTTATTACTCATTTTTGTTTGTGATTCAGGTTTGTGAATTTTGCTAGGTTTAAAGACATGCCTACTCGGTATTATTATAGCCATAAGAGAGCATTTAGATGTCAACTATTCGCCTTGGATCGGACGTGGCAGCAATTCAATGGAATGGCCACCTCATTCTCCAGACCTTACACCTTTGGACTTCTTTTTATGAGGACCTATGAAGCAGAAGGTCTTTTATATGGTACCAAATACCAGAAAAGAATTATTGGAGACGATCCTGTCCGTTGCAGATAAAATAAGATTGTATTTGGACATGATGCAACGATCCTCCCAACATGAAGCAACTAACTAACAGAACAGAGGTGGTAATTTCGGTTTGTGGCGGAAATAACCTAGTTTTTAGGATATCTGATTTGTGTCACATACACAAATCAGAGTTATTGAGTTACTGAGTTTATAACTAACAAAAATTAAATTATAAAGTTAAGATTTTTTTACCTTATTTGTAGTAAAAAAATGATGAATCTTAAGACCCCTCTCCCAGTTTCGCGCTATGGAAGTTTAGGTATCTAACGGCAGGTAGACGGGCGGCGTGCTGCACGGACGACCACTTGCATATAGCGCGACCATGAATTTAGTTTTGGTACTTGTATAAATTTCTGAATTATTTCTTTGATGTTGTAGTATTATATATATAATGTTTATTATAAAATATTTTTATCGAATAAGTATTTCATGAATCTACGTTGAACTTACAAAACAAAAGCGACCAGGATAATATGATGTTCTTCTCTATGAATACATGTAGGGTTCCGTATTTATATCATAGGTGTCACGCATATTTAGCCTTCAGCCATTTTTTTCTAAACTAACTAATAAAAGAAACAAATACCTTTTTAATTATTTAACAATTACCTACCAATTATTATTATTATTATATTTCAAATCATCTGTCTGAAAATAACATAACAGAGCTGTTGCATTGCACCTGATGAAGTTCTTGAATAGGTACATTTTCTGATAAGAGTAGGTACAATTATTTAAAGTTTACCAATAGAACAATAAAAAGTAGGCAATCTTTGTTTACTGCTAAAATGTCGGTTTAGTCAGAAGTGCAAGTGCGACTTTTATTATAGTAACAAACGGACACCCGCGACTTCGTTCGCGTGGATATGTATTGGTTTTTAAAAATCCCGTAGGAATCATTTCGTTTTTCCTAAGCTCCTTTGAGCTCATATCATGCTAAAAACTGTTAAAAGTTCACTGGTGGATGTTGAGGTAGATAAAAATGTAAACATTCGCCACTGAAAGTCCCGTCAAAATCGATACAGCCTTTGAGAGATTACCCGGTAATCTTTAAGGTATCTCTTTTCTAACAAAAAAAGAATGAATGAAATCAGACCACGGGTTAATGAATTACAGCTAAGTAAGTACACATTTTGATTTTCATCCCCTCTCCCAAGGGAACCGTGCTGAATTTCGGGATAAAAAGTATCCTATTATGTTACTCCGTAGTATAAACTTAAATCGTACCAAGTTTCGTTGTTTCAATCCATTTAGTAGTTTTTGCGTGATGCGCGCCCAAACATACAGACAAACAGACAAACAGACAAACAGATAAACAGACAAACAGACAAAAATTTTAAAAATAGCTTTTTTACGTTCTATAACTTATCTCTAACATCCCCCAGTATTTATTTTGCAAAAATCTTCGGAAATGAAATGAGACCCATATTATAAACAAGTGGATACCCGCGACATCGTTCGCGTGGATATTTTATAAAATCCCGTGGGAATCATTTTGTTTTTCCTAAGCTCCTTTGAGCTCATAACTTGCTAAAAACGGTAGATCAAAATGTGTAAACATCCGCCAGTGAAAGTCCCATCAAAATCGATCCAGCCTTTCAGAGATTAGCCGGTAATCAGTATCTCCTTTCTAACAAAAAAATAATGAATGAAATCGGACCACGCGTTAATGAATTACAGCTAAGTACACATTTTGACTTTCATCCCCTCCCCCAAGAGAACCGTGCTGAATTTCGTGATAAAAAGTATCCTATATGTTAGTCCGTAGTATGAACTTAAATCATACCAAATTTAATTTCAATCCATTTGGTAGTTTTTGCGTGATGCGCGCACAAACATACAGACAAATAGACAAACAGATAAACAGACAAACAGACAAAAATTTCAAAAATAGCTTTTATCGTTCTATTACTCAACCGTAACATTTCCCAGTTATTATTTTGCAAAATTCTCTTATGTACAGATACGGCAAATCTACGATTTTATTATATGTATAGATAGATGATAATTTCTTCAAAAAAAAAAAATATGACGGCCATCTTGGATTTCAAAATGGACTACTTTAGTATTAGTTTATAATATCATATTTCCGTGACTGTCCTAGGTGCTATGCTGTAATTTCACTTATTTAAAAAAATACTCACGCATATTTTTTAGAAAAATATTCATGCTCAAAACTTTGCAGTCGTTGTATAAATTAGTGTTTACACGACTCTCGTACGTGCATCTGGATGGTGGCAAAAACTGCACAGGTCCTTCCCCAACGAGCGCCGGGCGCATACTAAATAAGCGAAGACATTGCATAGCTATTTATTGTAATTTAGGGGGATGTTTAATAAGTTTTTATGTTTGATCAAATAAATGGATTGTTAATTAAACTATATATATAGATTCGTTAAAGAACGTAGTTTATTTCTACATAAAAATTTTATTGAATTTATGCTTTTTTCAATACAAAAAATCGTGTTAAAGTAACCGTATAATTCGGGAAATTTGGCGGAAGTTCTTTTTTTTTTAACCATTAATTTGATTAAAAATCTATATTCTGGTCTGTAATGTGTCAATAGGACTATATGTCTGATATTTAAGTATTTTTTTCAATTAAATCAGATGACTTTTAAGGACAGATATAGAGCTTCAAAGTTGAGTCTGTTATTTATTTTATTAAAACGAGGTGTGGGAAATTGATCATTACAAAATAAATAAAATAGTTTTTGTAAATATGTTCTGACAAATGTCAATATGAAGGATTAGTTTATTTAAAACATGTATTGAAATATGTGAAAGTCTCTCCTACGATGCTAAATTTGGAGCTTGAAATCTTAGATTTTTCAGAAAAAAGGTAAAACTGCTCTTAAATTTGGGTTCAATACTCGTAATTCATGCTTGGGGACGAAGTACTTATAATTACCAATATCTCCAGAAGTAAGTAACTTACAGTCAACATTTTTATGTCGTTTTGTTGCTTATCTCAAAAGCTATCGATTTATTACTTTATAATGTGGTCTTAATGACCTCGTTTTTTCAAAATGCAGCAAAAACTTGTAGTTTTCAATATTTTTGAAAAAATAATTTTTTTCCGAAGCATTTTTGATCGAGTTATTTTAACATTTTATTCTATTGTTTGGTATTTAGTGATGGAGAATATTATATACAATCGAATAAGGTCATTTGAAGACCTGTGCATCAGCAGACTTTCGAGTTATTACAATTTTTGTGCGCACATACCCACAAAAACGCACACCAAATTGAAATGGCTGTCCCTGGGAGGGGGAGGGGGGCAGGCCCTAATAAGTGGTATTTTCAGAGAGGTAATGAGTTGTAGAATATGTCCCTAAAATATCGCTAATTCGATCCCGGACACACTGTATATTTTTAATAAATTAATATATGTATATTAATAATTAATATATACCGCATAAAAATAATTTAGCTTGTAAACCATAGTGAATGATGTTCATCATGAGTTTGTTATGTAGGTGATCGCCCGTCAAGAAGTGGTCGGGTTGGTGGGCATCGCGCTCAGTCCTGAGGAAGAAGCCGCCCGCGCGAGGTTGCAGGAGCTCGCCTCGCAGCTGGCCGCACCTCCCCTATATAATGTGAGTTACTAGAATATCAATGATCCATACTAATATTATAACCTAGCTTTTGCCCGCAGCTTCGCTCACTGTCAATTGTACCCCCTTACGGGTTGAATTTTCAAAAATCCTTAAATAGCGGACGATTACGTCATAAAAGCTAAGTATCTGTATGCCAAAGGGGTTGTTTCAAAATATGGTGACTGGGCCAGATATTTGTACAGTATTTTAAAATTTTCGGGGTCAAGAAATAGTAATTGTATTTTCTTTATTCCTCATGGAAAAGTCCGTTTTACGAGGTAGAATGCGAAATTATTTTGCAAATTATAAACGCAACAACATGGCGTCTTTTTTGACAGTGACATACTAAACACAGGTCATGCTGACATTTGACATATAAATCTTATTTTTCGTGGTCTGTGAATTGAAATGACATTAAGATGACGATGTTATTACAATGATAGACAAAAAAGCAGATGGATGCACTTCGAGAGTGGCTATACTTTAAATGTACCCAATTATCAATTTTATATCTTTACTTCTTATGCACTTTATAACTACAAAAAAAGCATAATTTACTTTGATTCCCTGATTTTAATCTATTTTTTGGAATACTGGACAAGTAGCCCAAGATGAAACAATCCCTTTCAGCCCGATCCGTCCAGTGATCTGAGTTGTGCGTTGATAGATCAGTCAGTTAGTCACTTTTTCCATTTATTGTATATTTAGATTATATTCTACTAGATATAGACCTCCATATCTTGACGGCGTTGGTACGTGATGGATTAGAAATATTGATAATCTGCAATACAAAATAGATGATACGCGTATTGTGTCTGTCCTTGGTTGGCCTTGAGACTTGGTTTTTGTCCACTCGCCGGTCGCGTGGTGGGTTTTTATCACGATTTTATCGGCCTTTATCTCCAGACGGAATAAATGCTTAGCTGATAATGTTGTACACCATGTTCTATTTTTGGTTAGTTAAAAATGACATTTCATTTTGAGAATATTTTTTTTGTCAACTATTTGCTACATGATTTATCAGTGCAGTTAATTATAACTAAATACCAAAATAAAGATGATAATATACACATGATATGGTACAATGATAAGTTTCGAAGCATTTCTTAAACTATTTTTGCACACTGACAATAGGCATTATTTATAATAGAATTTATCTTCATTACTTTGAAGTGAATTTGCAATTTTCACCTGCAATGGCGTTTGATAATGTTTAATGAACAACACTACACTAAAACAGTTGTACACATATCGAATTTGGACGTGCGTTTTAATCTTAATTCCAACATGTTCCAACATCAGGACCTTATAAAGCTAAGAATAATTTTAACATTTATATAGGCTTAAGGCATATTGGAGTAGAGTAGGAACGACGTAGTAACGACGTAGTAAGGAGACAAATAGCGAATTTATAGGTACTATTTTTGGTAAGACTGCTTACTTAAAAAAAAGGCGTCAAAATGCGAGGCTAATCCTAAAAAAGGCCTAAAAGCCTCGAGTCTTTGGGTACGCTATTTCTAAGGTTGAAATCTATAGAGCGTACTTTGACTACTCAGACTCAAGACAGTTAAAACTGGACTTAAATATGTCCCTGATATAAATCTACCACCACTACAGCCTTTTAACGTCCCACTGTTGGGCACAGGCCTCCTCTCTCATAGGAGAGAGGGATTTGAGCTTAGATCCACCGCGCCGCTCCAATGCGGATTGGCGGGCTTTAACAACTATTGTCACATGATATAGTGATAATAACCGGGACCGACTGCTTAACGTGCTCTCCGAGGCACGGGGGTGAAACACCGCCAACTACCAACTCCGGGCTGGTACTGAAAATTTCTTGGCAGAAAAACCCAATACCTAGCAATTATTTGCCCGACCCGGGAATCGAACCTGGGACCCCTGATCTGCAGTCGAATACGCTAGCCACTAGACCAACGAGGCAGTTATAGATATAGAGGCAGATATTTAGAGTCATAGTACGTTCTATAGATCTCAACCTAACTCTAGCTAATTCTACTCAGACTTGCGACGGAGTTAAAACTAGGACAGATTTATGTCGTGGATATATTTAAGTCCCTTTTAACTCTGTCTCAAGTCTGAGTAGAGTCAGAGTACACTTCTCAGCCTTAAGGGGCAGAACAGCTTGCGCGCATTAAATTGTCATTATTGGCTTATGTAAGTTGCATTACATACCTGTCTTATCAATTAATAATCAGTTAGGAAGTGTTTGGGCACCTGTAACAATCACCAAGTCACTTATCAGCGCGTCTGGTTGTAACCGGCTCTGGGTGCGCGTCACCACAATGTTAATTCCTTTATTGATGTACAAAAGTTTATTGCTTTTGTCACGTTACATTACATTATTTGTTGTGTGGATGATTACTGTCGTGAGTAAGCTAGTTAAATAATATAACAATAGTTTCGGTTCAAAGACAGTCTACACGACACTAACTTAGGAGAGAGATTTATAGAATTGTTGCCGTTCTTTTTCCAATGTTTGTTCAGAAAAAACACTTTTAATCAGATAGTAAAAAAGAAAATGTTCTGAGAGATACATTCTTTTATTATTTAAATTCTAAAGTAGAAAAAAACTTATAGCCTTTTGAATTTGGGTTTACGGGTGGTTGTCAAATGACAAGAAAGGGATGCACTGCTTTAGAAGTGACGTCACTGTGGTGCGTGCGTACGAGGGAGATAGCGAGAATTTCTCACTCTTCCTCATATTTAAAATATTATTTAATGCTTCATATTACAAAAATTTTCAAGAGTTTTACAAGAGTTTTCATTATTTTTTTTTTTTAATAATAATTATAAAAATCAACCATAGATGCCTACCATAGTAATCCATACTAATATTATAAATGCGAAAGTAACTATCTGTCTGTATGTTATGCTTTCACGCCTAAACCGCTGAACCGATTTTGATGAAAGGTACAGAAATAGACCAGATCTTGGAAAGGCACATAAGCTACTTTTTATCCCTTAAAATCAGAGTGCTAAGGTATTTTTGAAAAACCTAAATCCACGCGGATGCATATAACTATCGTGTGTTTCCCAGGGTCGCCTGAACGAGCTGTTGTGCGCCATGCGGCTGCAGCGCAGCGCGAGCTCGGGCGCGTCTCACGAGAGATACCATTTGGATGCTGGTAAGGAACTTCATCGATCCTTTATGACCCTTTTTTTTTTTTTGACGTGGTGGAAACCTTTTATAGGTAGTCCGTTCTGCGGCCGAATGCGGCAGAACGAAGGTTATGTGGGACTCCAACAGGTATACCCACTAAAACCACCACGGCATGACCCTCATGCTGTCTGTGCTGGACGCCTGGGGAACCCAAAGTATGCATCCCAGGTGTCCGGCAGCCGCCCCAGCTGGGGCTCCCGCTCGCCTCTGGGCTGTCCCTCCAGAGGCTCGCGCCCTCCCGTAATTTTTTAACGAGGTTTTCTTCCTCCCGCGATGGGCATCGCTGCCCCCCGCCCCGGGGTATCTCACCCCCAGTTTAATCCGCAGTGCCCTCTGCTAATCAGAGGGACACGCGGAGAAACCTCCCTCCACCAGGTCATTGGCCATGGCTAACAATATCCCCGAAATTATTAACCATGTTACCGGGGTGCACCGGCCCGAATACTGCTCTTCCCCTCGGACGTATCCAAGAGGACCAGCAGCACCCAGGCACACTTGGAGGTTACCTGGCTAGCACCCCATCCTTTATGACCCTAGTATTTCGTAGTGTACTTATACCTATAAGAATACAGCGACTATACTATAATATCTTGTTTACAAAATTGGACTTGTTGGCGTCGAAAAATGTTTTCGTTGTGGTTTTCGTTCGTTCGATGGGTTCGTTGATTTTTTTTGTGTTCGTTCGTCTGTTAGTTAGCTAATACGTATGTGAGCATGTTGGTTAACTCCATGACATCATGACAAATTTTATATGGCGAATATTATGAAAAATAAAAAAGTCAAGAAAAAAAAACTTGAGAAACGTGAGTCAGTTTTTAGTTTTGAACTTCGATCAATAATTTACAAAAAAAAAAACATGTGTTTGTATTTTTACAATTTTTAAAAGCACACTGCGGCATCGCGAATTGTTTTCACATTGGCTTCCTCACCGACGGAATAACAAAAATAGGTTCCCAATAGTGGGTGAGAACTAATTTTCCGCGGATAATTTGACGACCGACAGCTCATCTAGTATATTATTAACAAACTTATATAATTTGTCCATTAGGCGCGCAAGAAGACATGAAGCAATTCCTGTCGCTGCAACAGCGCGGCATGGCGCACCTGCTGGAGACGGCGCGCCGCGACCTCGCCGCGCTCAACACCATCGCCGAGGGCATGGCGCGGCTCGTGCGCGCTTAGCAGAGCCTCGCGGCTGCCGTGGACTATTCCACACGGTTCGTGGGGTGGCTGTACTGATCCGTTTGTGCTGGACTTGTGCTCTGACACTTATGTGAGTGATGTATAAATATTTTGCCGTAATTTTACAAAGCCTAGGCTATCGTGGACTGTTCCACACGGTTCGTGGGATGGCTGAATTGATCCGTTTGTGCTGGACTTATGCTCTGACACTTATGTGAGTGATTTATAAACATTTTGCCGTAATTTCATAAAGCCTAGGCTATCGTGGACTGTTCCACACGGTTCGTGGGCCGGCTGGAGTGATCCTTTTGTGCTCGATTTTAACACTAACGTGAGTGATGTATAAGCATTTCTTAGTAATAGTAAAATTTTATAAAGCCTAGACTACCGTGGACTCTTCCACACGGTTCGTTGGGTGGCTCTAGTGATCTTTTTGTACTGACACTTATGTGAGTGATGTATTTTTCAGTAATGGTTAAATTTTATAAAGCCTCTGTTGTTAAAATTGTTACATAGTTTCGCGATATAGACGATAATATAAAATAAGTCCATGAACCCATTTGTGGTTGAGTCAAGTTTTATAAATAGTTTTTGGAAATTCTTGGGTCGCCACTGAGTTGAATAAATACTGTGAACCTACATAGTGAACTATATAGGCTTATGATTTAACTGAGGAACCGTCTCGGTTGAACGTAGACATACAATTTGTCAATTTGGTAATTGCCGAGCATTATAGTTTTCGAGCAGTGCTTATCACTGGTTTATTTTTATAAAGTAGATTAATTAACTATTAATGTAAATAAGCATGTGTTTAGTTATATTAGCATTTATATAATAATTATAATATTATCCCTTTGATGTTAGAAAAGGACGGCCAAGCTGTTCGTTGATCAGATTTTAGACTATTCAAAAGATTTAATAAAGTCAAAAGAATAGACTATTCAAAAAAATTTTGATCGAAACATCTGCGTCAGACTGACAGACAAATCCATTGTAATTGATTTGGTTTCCGAGTCTAAATCAAATCAAAATCAAATCAAATCAAATAAACTTTATTCAAAATTGGTACACTGTACACTTTTTGAACGTCAATTTAGGTACAGGCAATGGTGATAATTATTTACGGAAACTTAAAACTAAAACTACGAGGGTTCCAAACGCGCCCTGGTCTGAGAAGAGCCCACAACAAACTCAGCCGGGTTTATTTTTTTTTTTATTATCACCATCTTACAATATGGTATAATAGCCATAAAAATGATTTGAACTGTTGGCTTTTAGAGCAATCTATGTCCATGGATTTTTGTCATTAAAAAAATCTTTTAAGCTATAGTAAGACTTTTCAATTAATTTGCGTTTAATAAAACCTTTGAACTTATTGAGAGACATATCCAAAATGTTCTCTGGCAACATATTATAAAAAAGTACAGAATTACCAACAAATGATTTTCCAACTTTTCGCAGCCTAGTAGTGGGCAACACAAGTTTATCTTTATTTCTAAGATCAATGTTATGACAGTCACTTTTTTTCTTAAATTTATCGATATTTTTGTGTACATATATTAAATTTTCAAGAATATATTGGTTATAAACTGTCATAATTTTAACTTCCTTAAACTTATTTCTCAGTGACTCTCTGGGTCCCATATTATATATGGCACGAACAGCCCTCTTCTGCAGCACGAAAATGGAATTAATATCAGCAGCATTACCCCATAAAAGTATGCCATATGACATAATGCTGTGAAAGTAACTAAAATAAACTAACCTCGCAGTTTCAATATCAGTTAGTTGGCGAATCTTTTTAACCGCATATGCAGCAGAACTAAGTCTGTTCGATAAGTTATTTACATGAGGGCCCCATTGGAGTTTAGCATCTAACGTTATCCCCAGGAAAACAGCCGTATCCACTAGATCTAATTCCTCATTATTAAGCTGTACAGTGGTTTCAACTTGTTTAACATTAGGTAAAGTGAATTTAACACACTTAGTTTTTTTCCCATTAAGTAATAAGTTATTTGCTTCAAACCACTGTACCACTTTTGTGAGAGAATTGTTTACTTCGTCAGGTATTCTTTGGTATCTATCAATTTTAAACAAAAGTGATGTATCATCAGCAAACAATACTATCCCGTGACTATCCTTAGCGAGATAAGGAAGGTCATTCATATAAATAAGGAATAGAAAGGGCCCAAGAATAGAACCCTGTGGAACTCCTATTTTTACAGCTGATCCGGTAGACCGCTTTCCGTTCACATCTACTTTTTGTGTTCTATCATTAAGGTAAGAATTCATTAAATCCAAAGCTGCACCTTTAATTCCATAATGGTGTAGTTTTCTGAGTAATGTTTCATGATCAACACAATCAAAAGCCTTGGACAAATCACAAAAACTCCAAGTGCATCATGTGACTCCTCCCAGGCTTCAAATATATGTTTAATTAACTCAACACCAGCATCAGTTGTTGAGCGACCCCTTGTGAAACCAAACTGTTTTGTATGTAATATATCATTAGTATGAAAATGTTTAAGCAATTGATTTAGTATTAATTTTTCAAAAATTTTACTAAAGGTAGGTAGTACCGATATTGGTCTAAAGTTAGTGGGGTCACTAGTACTACCTGATTTAAATAACGGAATTATTTTACTATGTTTCATTAAGTCAGGAAACACACCACAGTCGATACAATTGTTAAATATTAAAGCTAACTCAGGTGCAACAATGTCAATCAATGACTTTACAACGTTAACGGAAATTCCCCACAAATCATTTGTTTTCTTATTGTCGATTAATTTGAAGGCCTTAATAACGTCAGAGCAACTAACGTGACTGAATTTAAATTTTTGATTGCATTCAGGCACGCTATCCTCCAATAATGAGAGAGCGGCAGCTGGTGAAGAGTTCAATGATCTTGTAGTAGAAACAGGGATATCCGTAAAGAAGGCCTCAAAGGCTGAAGCAACCTCAGAGTCTGACGTTATAGATTTGTTATCCACAATAAGTTTAAACTCACTGGTTTTCTCTGTTGCTTTCCCTGTCTCTTCGTTAATTATCTTCCAGGTAGATTTTATTACATTGGAGCTGTTTTTTATTTTGGTCTGTATATATTTAGACTTGGCCACAATGCAATCCCTCTTAAAAGTTTTGGAAAACAATTGAACGTACTGCTTGAACTCATCACTAGTATTATATTGTCGCTCCGCATACAGTTCATATAATTTTTGCCTTTTTTTATGTAATTCAATTGTTGCCCACTCGCTAAAGGCTTTTGCATCAGTAATTAAGACCGATTTACTAGTGAAAATATCATTAAATATTCTATGAAATGAATAAAAGAATAAGTTATACATTTCATTAGGACTTAAAATATCTGGTAGAAATGGAATGTCTTTAACTAGACCTGTTCTCATTTTCTTTATACGGTCCGACGTTACTGGTACAAAAGTTATTTTACGTTTAGCAGACTTTTCCCTCAAACTTTCAAACTGAATTAATTGTCCAATTGTGAATCAATCAAATCAATTGTGAAGTAATTGAAATAAAGTTGAAAATAAGAAATCTAATTAATAATAGAATCTAATAAGAAATCTAATAAGAAATTTAATTAGAACTTGTAATGTAATGTGTTATCAGTTTTCATGTAAGTATGGTAACTTTTTGATAAATCGATAAACTACCTCATGTATGTAGTAAATGTAAAGAAAACAATTGATTTTACGCAATCCACTATTTTTGTAAACTACGTCATAGATACGTACATGACGTACTTATATAATATGTATTTGTCCTGACTGCGTTTCGTTATAACTTTTTTAATGCTAAAAATGTGAGTTTTACTCGATAAATGAGCATATATCAAATATTGTAATTTATTGAAGTAACCATAAAGTTTTAGTTGCTGAGCAACTATCGGTTTTTGGATGTTTGTAAAGTCTTAAGTGTTTTATACAGATGCAGCGATTTAAATTCATATAAAATAAACCACATTTCCAAATAAATATTTTGTTTTATTTAACAATCAACTCTTAGTGCTTAAATCTAAAGGCAAGTCCACATGTCTGACTAGTTCTGTGACGGACTGACAGTCCGTGCGTTTGGCACAAATTAAATTCAGAGGCGTCTCTTCCTCCGTGACATAACGTATTTCTGATGTATCGTTCAATGTCATATCTTCATAACTCCCCCGTTCATCGTAGCCGAATACTTTTTCATCAACACTCGTTCTCAAAACGGAATAATTGAAGCTGCACGAATAATAGTTCCGGTACGCGTGGTCGTACATCTGCGAATACTCCGAATAGGACATTTCGTTGTTCGGCACTCTGATCGGATATAGGTCTAGGTGTCTTGAATATGGGTGGCTCATTTGGTCCATAACAGGTACGTAGGTCAATGGTGCTCCCAACGCTGCGTCCGATGGGAGCATATTATAGGACGGGGTTATACAAGTCTGGCAGTGTGGGGACGGAGGTCGGACGGCATAGGAACTGTTCTCGCTCGTGGGCGACAAGTTGTCCGAACCACTGAGGCGTTCGTCCGACGACTCCCGTCTGGTGGTTTCCCTGTCGCTGGCGAAGTGTTTGTACGTCTTGACGTGCTTCCTCAGGCTCGACGGGTCGGTGTAACGTTTGTTGCAGCCGGGGATCTTACAACAGTACGGCTTGTCGACCGTGTGCGTGCGCGTGTGTTTGAAACGGTCGCTCGAGTTGGAATACGCCTTCCCGCAACCCTGTGGACGAAGGGACCCTGGGTCAGATATCAGGCGAATGATTTCAAAATACTGTGGTCAAAGAAACCCTGGGTCAGATATAGGCGAATGATTTCAAATTACTGTGGTAAAAGAAACCCTGGGTCAGATATTGGACGGATGATTTCAAAATATTGTAGACAAAGAAATTCTGGGTCAGATATCGGACGGATGATTTCAAATTACTGTGGTCAAAGAAGCCCTGGGTCAGATATAGGCGAATGATTTCAAATTACTGTGGTAAAAGAAACCCTGGGTCAGATATTGGACGGATGATTTCAAAATATTGTAGACAAAGAAATTCTGGGTCAGATATCGGACGGATGATTTCAAATTACTGTGGTCAAAGAAGCCCTGGGTCAGATATAGGCGAATGATTTCAAATTACTGTGGTCAAAGAAACCCTGGGTTAGATATTTAACGGATGATTTCAAAATATTGTGGTCAAAAAAATTCTGGGTCAGATATTGGACGAATGATTTCAAAATATTTTCTAAATAATACACGATCTTACGCTTAGGCGTATGAGTGGAGATTTTGATTTAGGTCCGTTGAGTAGTAATGTATATTGTTTATCGGAGAATATACCTACTCCGATAAACAACACAAAACTAGGCGATAAGATAGTTCGTCAAGTGCCTAACGTCTAGACGCATGCTTACGCATCCGTGAACGATTTTTATACTAATTCAAGCGCAGGTTGTTTTTAATAAATCTCTCATCGATGATTTTAAATATCTCACAAAATTGTGCTACATGTGTGAGGTATGCTCCCAATACAATGATCACAAACAATATTTACCTCATAAGGACAAACATAAGGCTTTTCACCAGAATGAGATCGAAGGTGAATTTTAAGGTTTTCAGCTCTAGAGAAACTCTTCTGGCACTGGTTGCACGTGTGCGGGCGTTCGTTTGTGTGTGTCCGAACGTGGACTAACATTTTGTATCTGTTGACAAAACACATAGATTAAAACAATGATTCAAAATTTATTAAACGGGGCCTATTAAAAGACATTGCTTTTGTTTATCCTATAATTTTTTGCCATGTGTAATTTTAACTGGGAAATAAACTTGACGTTTGACAATGGCGATTGAAAAATTAATGGAATTTTTGGTAGTTATTTTAGAAGGATTTTTGTTTACAAAAAAAGTCGAAAACAATTATACATATTTAAACAAATAGGTAGGTACATAAACATACCGTGCATTGAATCCTCTCTGCGGTCTGGCGCAGTCCCTCCAGGAGCAGTAGAAGAGGCCGTCTCTGTGCGCGAGCGCGTGCACGCGCGCCACGTGCGCGGACAGACGCGCCACGCTCGGGAACCGGGCGCCGCACCCCCGCCACCCGCACACCCCGTCCCCGAGCTCCCCTCCGGAATCGTTCGCGTGCTCCGGGGACGAACCGCCTCGGGAGTCTTCGTCCTCATCCTAAGGAAAAAAATATATAAAAATTAACAAAAAATTGCAATTTTTAATATCTAATATTTATAATATAGTTATTATAATTGTTAATTTCCGTTGTTGACTGTTGCCTATAAAATTATAAAAAAAAATCTTATTAGTTCTCTATTAAGCTGGGCCTCCACCAAAAGAAAAATTGCCAACTTTTGTGTTGTCAA
The DNA here is from genome assembly GCA_920104075.1 of Melanargia galathea. Lineage (NCBI taxonomy): Eukaryota > Metazoa > Arthropoda > Insecta > Lepidoptera > Nymphalidae > Melanargia > Melanargia galathea. Next base: position 7,995,205 of record OV049863.1, read on the forward strand.
TACGCGTGGATGACAAAAGTTGGTGAAAAAATTTTTCTTTGGTGGAGACCCAGTTTCAATGCGACACTAGGAATCAAGGAAAAGAAGAATTTAAGATTTTAAACCACTGAATTATTATGTAGGTACTAGAAAAGACAACGCTAACAAAATCTGTGTACCGCGAGCAGCAGCCCTCCTCCCGCGCGCCCCGCTCCTTGAGACATAGATGGGACTACTACAATACAGAGGCGACACATTGAGTATATTCTACCTATTGAGAAATCGCATCTGAGAGTTTGATTTACAATGTTTATTTTATAGCACTATGTGCCCCAAACTCGCACTTAAGCAACGTTTATCCGGGACTTGGGTATTCTATTACCTATTAAACCTCGAAAAAATAATTCTGCAGTGGAACGTTAATAGACTGTAGATGTAATGATGATGTACAGGGAAAAATAAAAACAACAATTTCAATGTTTCTTAATTTACATAAAAGAAATGATAATTTATTATTATGTAAATATGAAAAATATTGCTCTATAATTAAATATTAATACAGTTATTAAATGCGAAATTCACGCGGCAATCCGTGGACAGAAGCTAGTAATATACTAAATGAAAACCAATATGGTTTTCTTATAAGCAAAAATACAATTTTGAAGTATTAAAACTGTGTGTCAAAAGAATTTGAATGCGTTGTACATAAAATTTTACGGACACAATTAGATCACTGTGAAGACCGTATAGGACTGTATTAGATCACTATGAGGCACCCTATATAAGCCATCGTAAAGGTTCAGTCAAAATATAACAAAATAGTACTAGGAGTACCTCAAGGCAGCGTTCTTTTATTTTTGACTAGAGGATGCCCGCGGCTTTGCTCCCTTGATTTAGGTTTTTAAAAATCGCGGGAATTCTTTATTTTTCCTAAGCTCCTTTGAGCTCATACTGTAAAAAATCGCGCATTAAAATGGAACTACAGTAATGAGTATTAATTTTTTTAATAGCTCTTTCTCATCACTAAAGTTTTCCCAATGAACGTCCCATCAAAATCGGTCCAGCATTTCGGAGACAGACAAATACCAATTTTGATGTTAATCAAATTCAGATGATAATCAGACGTTTAAAGGTTCCTGTACAATCCAGGTTCCAAGTTATATGGAATATACTGAGGGTTGTGCTGTCTGTAATTTTGAACTACAAAATCGATAACCTTGTAATATTTACAGAATAATTTTTAAAGTATTTTCTTTATAATAAAAAAATGAATGAAATCGGACTATGTGTTGATGAATTAATTACAGCTAAGTACACATTTTGACTTTCATCCCCTCTCCCAAGAGAACCGTGCTGAATTTCGGAATAAAAAGTATCCTATATGTTACTCCATAGTATGAAATTAAATCATGCGAAGTTTCATTTCAATCCATTAAGTAGTTTTTGCGTGATGCGCTAACAAACAAACAGACAAAATTTTCAAAAATAGCTTTTTTACGTTCCATTACTTAAACAATACCTAACATCCTCCAGTTTGTATATTATCCCTTTAATGTACAGATACGGCAAGTGTACGATTTTATTATAATATGTATAGTTTTATATTAATTAATTATCATCCATAATAAAACACTTGTATGTTATGTTTGCTGCTGATGCCACAATATTTTATTTATATTAAACATGGTCATCGTTGCAGCAGGTATGTTTGATTAAGTAGTGTGCGCTAAACAAATAGGTAGGTAAGTAGTAATTATAAAGTACACATAATATAGAATCATTGTCTGATTTAAACTTGTCATGTTGATTGTCATGAACTTAAACTTAGATTTATTTATTCAAAAACTGCAAAATACGACTTCAACTACAACTAAATAAATAAATATAAATAAATAAATAAACTATACCTAGAGGTATTAAAATAGTATGTTTGATTATCAGGAATAAACCCGCAGTAAATGTTGTATAAGCATATAGCATGCTTGTAAACGACTTTTAAAAAATGGGTCATACGCCCATAGATTTTCTGGCATTTGTAAACAATGATTCCAGAAGCAGGATATCATTTAATATTTTAACTAAATCAAACAATTATTTAAATATCTGTATTTATCACAAGTACAATCTCAATTAATATCGAATCAGAGATAAATTTAAGTGAGATATCATTTGAGACCTATTTTATACTAATCAATTAATTACACTCAGCCATGCCCAAAATGGCAGCATTTATTCGATTAGGGTACGATTGCTGTCGCATCTCTCAATGGTATTCGGTGGTACATACATATTGGCGGTTCGGTGCCACTGAATGAATCAAATGTCAGTTCATTCTAACCTATTTCAATTATGAAATTACTAAAAATTTACATCGATTTTCGACAATAATCTGATACATTTCCTTTATTCTTATAATACAAACAATATTTTAATTACCCTTAAATAATATAAGTTTAGTTAGTTTCTGCCGTTTAGTAAAGTAGTCTATAGTTTTATCAGTTTTTGCTTCGTGATGTAATCGTATTTTTGTGTATTGATTTATTATGGCCCGAATTAAATGAATCCTATGGTTAAAAGTTGATGGCTGATCAAACGAATGAAAATTTAAATTCGTAAATACTTCCTTGTGAATAAAATGCTTGAGGGTATTTACTGTTATGTAGTTGAAGTCGTATTTTGAAGCAAGACATTTACCATCACTTTGCCGTATTAAATTACGTATGATGTTTTCTGTGGATAAGCATATTATATATACATCTTCTGCAGAATAACAAAGACCACCCATATCTTTAATAGATATAAGAGCATGATGTGGAAGTCTATTTGCTGAAGTTAAGCTATTAACACATTTTTCACATTTTAATTTTTTTGTTAGTAACCTAGATACATATCCAGATATGTATCCTACTATTACTTTTGACTCGCATGAAATAGTTTCATAATCGAGCATTGTTGCAAAGATATTGCAATTATTTTCAGCTTCCAAATCGGATGTCAGCAATCGTGAAGTTTGTAACACTTCATATGGATGTTCGTCATATCTATTTAAAGTGGACGTACTATTAATTACGTTCTCGGATGTAGAATTTAATATTGAGAAATTATCTAATGGAATACAGTTCCCAGTAAAAGATGACCGAAGTTCGAGATGATTTAAAGTTTTTTTATATGCTGCTCTGAATTGCAGAATATTCGGATTGTTATTGTAGCCGCCATGTTTTCTTATTAAACCAAAAAATAATTCGAGGTGATCTTGGCTTATCCGATACATAGATAAATAATTAAGCATCTTCTTTTCCTCAACTATGTAGTTGTAAAGTGTTTTAAGCGATTCGATACAAATAATGGCGCCAACAAATCCAGTTTTGTTAGCAGATTCAACTATTTTCTTTTTCGAGATTTGTATGATTATCCTGGACACCTGGTTTCTTCGTTTAATTATTCTTCTTGTTTGAGAACGAAATTTTAACTCGAGTATAAAAGATTTCACTTTATCTAGGAAAGAAAAGATTTCAAGCTTGTTTTTGCTATCGATAGGGCGTTTATATCCGTAGAAATGAAATTTTCTCGAATTCATAATGTCGAAAAAGTTATTCATTATAGTTATGAAATTCACTGTTCCTGAGGAATCTTGAAACTGCGTAGAATTTAAAACTTCGTCACAAAGAAGTAAAGCTTTTGCAACACTCATACTCAGCAGCTGAGTGGCAAGCTTAACTTTCATTATCTGCTGTCTGAAGTGTATATGCCGAGGTGTTAACTTATTTCCAAATCTCAGTCCTTCATTTTGTTGAAGCTTATTTAGATTTATCAGTAATTGCCATTTTATTTGTTTGTCATTACTATCATACAATAGTCTTTTCTTTTCAAATGTGTTCCTTATTAACTTAATAACGTGACATGGGTCAATAAAAATGCACACTTTTTCTCCAGTGGATGGATGTGGAAAAAACGTTGTCATATTACTAACATCAGAAAGATTGCAGCCCAAAAGTTCAGCAGCGCCGAAGTTCGCAGAACAGCCATCAAAAGTAAGATTTAAAACTATTGCACCAACCTCATGGCACCGTTGCAAGCACATTTTAATTAGGTTTGCCTTCGTTTCCGCATTCAATCCGGCTGTCAAAAAGTATCCCACGGGTAATTTCCAATTTTCGTTTAGAGCCACCAACATGAATACTAAAGCTTGTGATGCCACAGTTTCATCTTCTTCACCTTGAATTGGACCAGCTCCAAAATTAATTGTACCCAATTTTTTATTCTTGTGAAACAATTTCTGCTTTCTTATGGAAATTTCGTCAAATACTAATGAGCAGAGTACAGGTTTATTGGCATTTGAGTTAGATTGGCTTTTCATTTTTAATGCTGTGAAAGCTTCAGTTGTAAAACCGGGTTCAGCATTAACAGTAGAATACCATCGGCAAATGGTCCTAGGATGTGGGAGAGCTTTATTGTAGCATTCTCTAACGTATTTATACGCTGCTGGTGAATAATAGTGTAACGTTAATGCAAATTTTCGTAATGGAGCAGAGTATAGTAAAAAATGTTTATTCTGTTTATTCTTTCTCATGAATGATTTATGTAATTCTACAATTTCGGCTTTGGATACTAAATCATTTTGCATATTTATATTAAAACCAAATTTATCTTTTAAACTTTCTACAATCTTTTTGTAGGAGTCACATTTTTTCTTGAGGTATATATTTTGTCTTTTTATTTTCTTAAACTTATCTACAAGTTGCTTTTTAGCTCTACACTCCTTGCGTAATTGTTTTTTAAGTACAATTTTTCTCGGTGTATCAAATATGGACTCAGAACTTCTGACTGATGGGTCAGAAAACGGTTCTAAGATTTCGGGTTTCGGGATTTCATCACATTTTGTTGGCTAAAATGACATAATAATTACATTAAATAACAGTTTCAAAATTATTGCAACAGAGTGGGCAAAAAGCATCCATACAAATAAAAAATTGGCCAAGTGCGTGGCGGGCCACGCGCAGTGTAGGGTTCCGTAGTCACAATCCTCGAAAAACAGATATAACTCCTTAACCTGTGAACCCTACTTAGCCATGATAGTTTTCCTTTAAAATTGATTATATATACTACTGCTGTGAATTTTTTCAAGTTCCTATATACTGCCATTTGGCTGATAGAGGGGGAGGACACTTGACTCTAATAAAAATTAGCACTTTAAAACATCATATTTTACAAACGGATCTAGAAATCAAAAATTGATGTTCCCACACCCATAATATTTTTAAAAGACCTATTCAACGATACCCCACACTCTGGGGTAGACGAGAAAAAAATATTCATCCCCACTTTACATGTAGGGGAGCTACCCTAAAAAAAATATTTATCAAATTTTTATTTCACCACTTTATCAGCGTGATTAATATTTATACCCATGCCAAATTACAGATTTCTAGCACTAATAGTCTCTAAGATTAACCGAGGACAGACGGACGGACGGATATGGCGAAACTATAAGGGTTCCTTGTTTACTACGGAACCCTAAAAAGAAACAAAACCCGCAGCAACAGTATGTAAATATATTTAAATAATCATTTATAATTTTATTAGTAGGGATAAATTTAAATTTAAAATATTTATATAAAAGTTCAAGTACATTTTCGCATGGTACTGCAAATTTCTTCAAGTAAATTCGCCCTGTTTTTGTAGTGTATTTATCCTCTTCTTTGAAATGTTTGGAACAAATGCACGAATATTTTGATGGTAACCATGTACCTTCGCTGCGATCCTTTTGGACAAATTGAATCCACGACTCCCTTGTTTTATTGTCCGGCCGAGGAAACCTTTAAATACAAATCATTAAATAAATAAAATCTGTGCATGAGCTAATTATCAAAGTTCGATAACCATTTTATTTTTTATGATCACTACTAACCCCAGATATCGACTGGAGTTTACACCTTAAGCACGATTGCCTTTGAATATGCAATAGTCAAAAAGGGTAAATAAACGCATCTTTTATTACCACCAAGTTTAAAAAAGCAAAAAGCAATCCTTGTAATTAGATACTTTAAATAGTTACAAGTGTAAATTAAAAATTAAAAAACCCCCGACATTCGCCATTTTGTGGTGGCGGCCATCTTGAATTTGTCACGCCCTTTCATTTGATACCCATATTGAGGGAGTTTGGAAAAATATGTAACCCGCCATTTTGTGGCGGCGGCCATATTGAAACGATTTTCATCGAACATAGCTAATTCATTCCCAACTAATTCACCTTTCAAACAAAAAACCCGCAATCAAATCGGTTCACCCATTTGAGCACTAAGGTGGAACAGACAGACACACACACACACATACACACACACACAAACACGTCATACTTATAACACCCCATCGTTTTTGCATCGGAGGTTAAAAATAAAGTGTCTCATCTGCGTAGTTTCTTAGTCTATGAATTTCAGCGAAACATGGCAGCAAGCGCGGTGACGTATATGTGACGAGTCTTAATTATTCTTAAACATAATTATATTACATATTTTACCAATAATTCAGTGAACTTACGAGTGAAAAGTAACTCCTTGGCCTTTACTTGTATTTCTTGAGTGGTTGGCACAGTATCGCAGTACACACCCAGGCATATTTAATTGATTTTAAATGGATCTCGAACACGTCACGCTCCGACTGACGCTTCGCGCAGACTAAGTGAGCTAAGGTACGTTTACCATAACTCTTGTTACAAAAAACCAAGTCTCGGCGTCGACTCTATATAATAATTCCTCAAAGTTTTAAACAGAGGACAAAACATTTTTTCATCTCAATTAAAACTCATTCAACCGCTCATCATCATATTACACGATGAAAATGAAGGGGGATGTAGGTACCTATCTAAAATCTAAAATATTCATAATGCTTATTAAAAAATCGCACCTGCTTAGTAATGTGTGTCAAAACACTCGGCCTGGCGAAGTATGGAGCGAACCGCTCCGCCGGCATCCACCTCGCCAGCCTGCACCCTCCGTCCCTTATCTCGGGCATCAGTTGCGGAAACACTAACATTGTATCGCTCAAGCTAATAAACGATCTGAATTACTCTCAAAAGTACTGGCCACTGCGCGGTCGGCGCGTGTAATGGTGGCTGGCGCTCGTGTGCCTACTTATAGAACGTCTCGGAATGACAACGGACTGATAAGAAAGCCGAATCCCCCGCGAACCGTTCGCTTCCACTTTTCACGGAAATTAGCCTCGCTGTCGTCCATATTTCGTCGATTCAATGGCAATAACGTATATTGCCAGTCCTTTTATGAAAAACTTGTCAAAATTATTTGAAATGTTGCTGTTTTGTCTAGAGTTACACCATTCGACTAAGTAGTGCGATCGCGTAGCGTTATCGCAAGCCGCCTGCCGCGGCCACAGTCCAGTTTTTACCAGTCCGATATGCCTCGGTTCAATAGGTAACTGATATGAACGTGTTTGTGAGAAACGACCTCCTCTCGTTCGATTGGTTCGTTTCTATAACAAGTGTATTGAGATTAAATGATTTTATTATTTAATTCGAAATTTGGTAACTGGTTTTATAAACGTTTTATTAGTTTTTCATATAGTTAGGTAGGGTCAATATAATTTTTTTTAAATCAATATTTAAATTTTTTAAACAGACACTCGTGTTTTAAAATCCCTTACTATGCAACAGTTTCATAAACCACTAGAAGATTTCAAAAGAGATTGTGAACAGTAGGGCTATTCTCTAAAATACCATCTCGATATCGAAGCTCACTCAAGTGAAATAACTCGCTTCGAAAGCAAACTCACTTCACCTTGGTTTGATATTCTGTAAACATCTGCTACGCACTTGCGAAGTGAAGTGAGTTTGAGTGAGAAGGCCTGTTCTATCGAGTTTTACAGAGTACAAATTATTAAACTCACCTCGAATTCACTCTCTATAATCGAAAATGGCTTTACAGAATAGCCCTGCAGTTTTTCTTAACTTGTCTGCTAATCTGGGGAAGCCGAAAAATCTATTTTTGTAAAATGTTGGTTTAACAATCATTCTTGACATTATCCATCCATCGATGTTACGATATCTGCATACTTATAGTTTTATCACAAACGAGTGAATTCAAGAGATTTCATCATCATCTTCATCATGATCAACCCATTACCGGCTCACTACAGAGCACGGGTCTCCTCTCAGAGTGAGAAGGGTTTTGGCCATAGTCTACCACGCTGGCCAAGCGGATTGGCGGACTTCACACACCTTTTGAGAACGTTATGGAGAACTCTCAGGCATGCAGGTTTCCTCACGATGTTTTCCTTCACCGTTAAAGCAAGTGATATTTAAATACTTAAAACGCACATAACTCCGAAAAGTAAGAAGTGCGTGCCCGGGATCGAACCCACGACCTCCGATTAGAAGTCGGTCGTCCTAACCACTACGCTATCACAGCTTTTACGTAGATATAATTTTGGGGTTCGGACATATTAAATGAAAAATCTCTATTGTGATTTTTTTGGAACTGAATTTTTCATATTACCCAATTTTAGTTTTATATACTCATGTAGTTTTTGTACTCAAGACTTTGAATTATACAATTTTTGTATGGGAGACTTGAAATTACTAATATCGTCAACCACAGTTAGATATATGCGTCGTAGTTATTGTTGTACTAAATTTTCTGCCATTGCTCCACAGAGAACAGAATTTTTTTACTCAAATGAGACGGACGAATTCCAGATAATATATGTATTATTAATATATATATAGCTGCTCGTGCTGATTCATTGACTGACTCACTGATTGATCACCCCTCCTGTAAAATTTTGTATGAAAATTTTTTTTTTCACTAATGGTTTCGTATAGAGGACAAAAATTCATTCGGAACAAAAATATGGAGAGAGCTGATGATTGAGGATTTCAGAGACGAGCGACGGGCACGCTTAAGGTATTGAAGATAGGTGGGGGGTGCTCGAGCAAATGTCACTCGAAACGTCATCCAATTGGCAGTCAGCTGAAAAAAAAATCAAAATGGCGAAAAAAAGATGGCCGCCATACAAATTTCGTCGGTCTCTATCTCGGAGGGTATAAAAGATGGAAGAGTGGTTTCTTCGCAAAAGATGATGAGGATCCAAAGGTCTACTTGATTAATTGAAAAAAATTCAAAATGGCGGAATTTACTTTTCCATAGAAAATGTATGGCGAATATTGAAGAGACTACAAGTTGTGAACTATGCATGGCTTTGATGCGGTTCTTTGGAGAACTCTCAATGAAAAATATGGGAAGACATGATGATTGAGGGTTTGGAAGATGGTTGAGGAGCCCGGGCATGGTATCGGAGATAGATGGGAGGTGCTCAAACAAAAATTACTCAAAACCTCATCCAATTGGCACTGAGCTGGAAAAAAAACAAAATGGCGGATTCAAGATGGCGGCTATACAACGTCAGAGTCTATCTCACCAAGCATAAAAGATGGAAGAGTGGTTTCTGGGAAAAAGATGATCAAGACCTAAAGATCTACTTGATGAGCAGAATTATTCGAAGAAAAAATATGGAGAGTGATAATGATCGAGGATTAGGAATATGGGAGAGATAGGTGGAGGCTGCTCAAACCAAAATACCCGAAAGCGAAACCTCGCGGTCCGCTTGCGGGCCGCGCCCCCACGCGCCTTACTAGTATTGTATATGCCCTTTGATCGTATAATGATCTCTTTTTCCAACTTTACCGAATGCCCGTATTTGCAAACATTAATTTCTATTACGCGTTGAGTAGATATTAGTGTACTGTCTAGAATTAAGTTACCCTGTGCGTCCGAATTTACTGTTTGTGAAAACGGGTGTGATTCTCCCCTTCCTTGGATATTTCTTGGAGTAAAACTTACCTTTCTATCAAGACCTTTCTTTAATAGGTCCTAATAGGTATCATCGACTCACCTCGATTAGGTGCGTTGCTTGCTATTGCTTTACTTACCACTCATTTTCTTAGATAAAAATTATTTTATATTGTACCTACAATCGTTTCTTTTTTCACTAACCTTCAATAGACTACTTTGGTTTTATTTGCATTCATTTATTTTCCTGTGGTTTTAGTAACTCACAGTTTGAATGGAAGCGTGGTGGAAAAACATATTTAATATCACGAATGTTAACTTCCCTTTCTGCTTGTGTTTTAAATTGATTCAACAACTCATCTGATATCTTACCGGAAATTTAACCTTGGTCTTATTCAGTCTTCTCCAGATTTGCTTGGATTAGAATAGTTCCTATGATTTAAATGACAATGAAAATTGACTATTTTATATTTTGTCATTCCGTCCTAGTAGAAAATTTAGGTATAGTAAAATTTTCCTACCACATGGCAGAGTGGAATACAGTTTTTTTTACACCTGATAACATTGCATACAAAATATTTGATAAATCTATACATATAATAAAATCGTAGAATTGCCGTATCTGTACATTAAAGATTTTTGCAAAATAATAACTGGGGGGTGTTAGGGATAAGTAATGGAACATAAAAAAGCTATTTTTGAAATTTTTGCCTGTTTGTCTGTATGTTTGTGCACGCATCACGCAAAAATTACTTAATGGATTGAAATGAAACTTGGCACGATTTAAGTACATACTATGGAGTAACATATAGGATACTTTTTATCCCGAAATTCAGCACGGTTCCTTTGGGAGAGGGGATGAAAGTTAAAATGTGTACTTAGCTGTAATTCATTAACGCGTGGTCCGATTTCATTCATTCTTTTTTTGTTATAAAGGGGATACTTTAAAGATTACCAGCTTATCTCTGAAAAGCTGGATCGATTTTGATGGGACTTTCTCTGGTGGATGTTTACATTTTGATCTACCTAAACATCCGCCAGTGAAATTTTAACAGTTTTTAGCAAGGTATGAGCTCAAAGGAGTTTAGGAAAAACAAAATGATGCCCACGGGATTTCCAAAAACCAATATCCACGCGAACGAAGTCGCGGGTTTCCGCTTGTGTTGAATATGTGATTACTTGATTAGGTATAGAGTCATCTACCTAATCTTATCAAGACAATCAATCCCGACTCGAAAGCGATAATATACCATCTTACCTACTGCGTGATACCAGTTTATTAAAGGAGTTTGGGTGCGTGACTGGCGTATGCCAATGTTATATAATCACAAGTTTTCAGATTTAGACGCTGCACTGATAAATACATTGTAATCTTTACGTATCAATCATTTTTGACGCAAAATACAAAAAAGTGATAGAGGCGAAAACTTTCGGCGGTAGCATGAATTTATTCATTTTTTTTTTCTTTTTTATATTGTTCGGCATTTTTAACATGTACATTTTATGATACCTACACATATTACGTCATATATTAGGTAGGTATGTTATATCATCAGCAAAAAAACTGGATGTCGACAACAGCGCCACCTACCGAGTCCAACTACAATTAAAAACCATCCAGGTGACCCCATGGGTACAAAAAAATGATCAAAATCGGTCCAGCCGTTTAGGATGAGAAGAACTATGAAGTACAAACACACGCATACCGGAATTTTACATACGAAGAAGCAGGTATCTCTATGCAAATTCCTAATTAAATATTTTCCTTAGTTTCGTTCGTTTCAACCAATGGACGTCCACTGCTGGACATAGGTCTCTTGCAAGGATCGCCACAGCACACGATCTTGTGCCGCCTACTTCCAGCGGCTGCCAGCGACTCGCTTGAGATCGTCTGTCCAACGAGTGGGGGGTCTACCTGCGCTTCGTTTGCTGGTGCGAGGTCGCCATTCAAGCACCTTGGGACCCCAACGTCCATCGGTTCTTCGAGCAATGTGCCCCGCCCATTGCCACTTCAGCTTTGCGACTCGATGAGCTATGTCGGTAACTCTGGTTCTCCTGCGGATCTCCTCATTTCTGATTTGATCCCTCAGGGATACTCCGAGCATAGCTCTCTCCATCGCCCGCTGAGTGACCCTGAGCCTTCTTATGAGGCCCTTATTATTCTTATAAGGCCCTTATACTTATTCCTATATAATAAACTTATTTACCCAACAAACAAAGAGACGTTCCAACTGACAATGTAACGCGCCGCATGCACCAACCAATCATCACTGCAAAATTGTGCGTCATTATGTGACACTCATTAGATTTACTCGGTTAAACGGGTAAACTTCGACGCTCGTTATCAGCGGTTGTGGACATGTGTGTGCGACGCTGTTTGTATGTGTGCAGTGCTGTTTGTGTCTGCGGTGCTGTTCGTATGTGTGCGGCGCTGTGCGTGTGTGCGCGACGCACGCTCGGCCCCCTGCGGCCGGCGCGCGCGCCGGTTTCAGCCGGTTCGCTTATCAGCAGACGGTC